>CAJVPK010000926.1:0-18633 GCA_910592015.1 Diversispora eburnea | reverse complement strand
TAATAATTATAAAAATTATAAATACAAGTTAGTTAATAAAAAAATATAAAAATTAAATATAAGTTTGGAACTCTTGGAAATATTTTCAGAAAAATATTGATGTTAATCTAATAAATAATGATTATTTGTTATTTTCGTTTGTTTCTTTGTCTATTTTATTATGTGGAACAATATCTTTTCGCAGATATTACTTATGTGATATAATAAAATTAGTGAAGTCAAATTAGCCCATATGTTCAAATATAGTTATGAAATTGGTTCAAAAAAATTGTAATGGGTCAATTTTTTAGTATAAATTTTTAAAAATTTTACTTTGAATTTGAACGTCACTTATTCCTTTATTTGGAATTAGATAGATATAAAATTTATATATTATATATATTTTGTCTTTATTATTTAAGCATTTTTCAACTTCCTTATCTATTAATATGACAATAAAAATCATACTAAGTAAAGTTAAAGTTTAACATATGGAGTATCTACTATGAAAGTTTCAGATTTTTAAATTGAGAATTGAGTTTAATATTGAATATTGGGAATTTTAAAATAATACTCTAAAGTTTAATCTCTCAATTCTCAATATATAAGGCTAATATTTTTACGATGCTCCATATTTCAGGCTTTAAGGTGACTTAATACCATATTTATTGTTAAAATTAATAAATAATTAGGTTTTTCAGGTATTTACAATCGACATAATTATTTTCAAATTTTTTTTATTTTTTTTTAAATTTTTTTTTTAAATCTCGGTCATTTTTATCCGCATCTAAGTGAAGTCAAAATTTTTATTAGATACTGAGAAAACTATCAATAATTAAAGTTGTCGATATTATTTCTGGCTACAATTCATATAAAATAGTTGGTATCTATCTTTAATATCTATCGAATGTGGTATAGGTAATGATCCAAGAATAAATTTTTTTTATTAGATTCTTCTAAACTGAGATATTACGCTTAAAATTAAATTGACAAAAAATAATAATACATGTACACAACGTATTTGTGAAATGATAAAATACTAATTGTGGTACAATGAGTGATCTAAATTGCACAAACTTTTTACTTTCGTTTCATTAACATCTATTTTTCCGTTTAAAAATATTCAGTGAATATTAATTTATCAAAAAAATTTATGATGTTATCCTTGATGATATCTTTTTGAATAAAAATTTGTAATATGAAGAAAAATATTAACATTAAAAACAAAATTAGATTTCCAGAATTTGTTAAGGTCACAAATATACAAATTTATTTACCTTTTTATTTATTTATTTATTTTATTATTATCAAAATAAATAAAGCTCCACGACAATCAACTAAAAAATAAAATATTTATTTTAAAAACAAATAATTTCATTGATAAAATTGGAATATGTATAATATAATATTTATTAGCAAAACGGAATCCGGAAAAACTTAGTAAATTTAACAAATTAATTTTTTTCTTCTTATATAAAATTATTTGTAAATTAAAGAGAAATTTATCTTGATCCTAAAAGTAGCCAAATAACACATTTTTCTAATCACATTAATTTTTATTATTTATTTTAAAAATCATACTTTAGTATGAAGGTAATTGGATTCTATAATGGCAAAAAAAAAATAGAAAATTTGCCATTTTCTATTATAATTCATGGTTGAATTTGTCCGATTGTTAAATTGATCACGAATTAATCATTCAATTATTAATATAACTACTTATTCATTTAAAAAAAAAAATCATTTAAACACACCTTATTTCTAGAGGCAAGAATTTCATCCTCTATATCGATCTCTCGCTAATCCTCTATATTCTTTTTTATTAATTAATAATAATAAGAATATTAAATAATGATTAATAAATAATTAATTAAATATCAAGAAACATCATTACAATGAAGAAAATTTATATTTATTTGTATATATTTATTCGATTTATTCTATTATCAATGTGCTATTTATATAATTAATTAAGTACTATTTAAAGTGCGATGTACTGTAAACGTATGCAAACAAATGTGCTGAGATTTACGAAAATTGAATACAAGTGATGACCACCGAAGTTTAGCGAAATAATTTAATTTATAATAAATTGACCGAATAGCGACGTAACCCAATAAGAATTTTTTTTTTTTTTATAAAGGAAGCTACAGTGTTACAAAATCTTTTGATTATTTGAGCAATAGATTTATTTAATAAAAAATTAATATGGAATACGTTCTCATTTTTTTTTATTATGGAGCCTACTAAATTAATAAAAGTATTTGCATATTATTCCATTCTTCTATCATAAATTGCTTTAATTCTGTCAAATTTTTTGGTTGTCACTTCTCCACGTTCCCTTTAACAATACTACACAGATTTTCAAGAGGATTAAGGTTGTGACTATTGGATGACTAATCAATTACTTCAGGGAAATTTTCTTTAGAAATTCTTTGGCTACACGAATTGTATGCTTCGGATCATTGCCATGTTGATCATTATTCAACATCCTTGTAAATATTGACATTAAATGGACTATCCATGATCCCTAAAATAAAAAAGGCTAGTTTTTCCTTATGCATAAGCAAAAAATTTTGATCTATCTTTTGGCATGCAGCGAACTGTTTTATTGTATTCCTAAATAGTTGAAAGGCTGTCTCATCTAAAAATAATGTTTTTTCCCAATTATCATTAAGGTGTTTTTGTGTGGAGTTTCTATTGTAGTATTGACATTTTTTTGTTATACCTAAGTGTTTTCAAATGTCTCAAAATTGTTAAGTATACTTTACATCTTTTTTAACCAAGATATCTTCTTACGTACTGAGCAATTGCTCTAGAATTTAGAATTTTCCGGGGCAATTTTTTTTGGTCATTCACTGCATTTTTATGAGCTACAACCCCTTTTTTTTTAAGTTTTGAAATGTTATATTATAATAAATTGTAGACCTTGGAATATTAATTCTCTGCTGTATTTCACTTACATTTATTAGTCCAATATTCCACAAATGTTTTTACAGTTTCAGCATATGTATTTTTACTTGGTTGGTCATTGTTCGAATAATTCATTGTGACACTTATTATCACGTGCAATTTGCTTCGGTGGCACTAATTTAATTCGGGCTATCAAATGTCCAACATTAATCAAATGTTAATGACAATGACTTATTTCTAAAACCATATTATACGTGGGAACAAAATTTATTGTTGCCCTGTTACCCATAATTTTGACATATGAATCATGTGTAAAAATGTTTATAATCGCCAGTTTAAATCGGAAAGCTTCTCCAGTGTGTATTCAAATATAGATAAATAGAATGAAAGAATATTACTTGTGACCTACATTTAATACATAGTCACAGTTTTCTCCTTTCATCGATACTTATTTAATCATCATGCCGCAGCTGCTACAGCTGTTTGTAACGATATTTACAATATTACAATCTTCGATTCTTTTTTTCAGTTGATCTTATATATCTATATTAGATTCATGCATCATAAAACTCCGGGATGATATAATTATTTATTATTTAAGAAAAAAAATATTCGAGAAAAAACAGTCCAATAGTCATGCTCACAAGAAATTTGATAGTGTTGTCCAACATGTGGAATTTTTTTTCCGAACTTTGTTTAAATAGGAGCTTTTGTGTATATAGTAGCATTTAAATATTTCTAAAAACTTCAATTACATTTAACATAATCCCTGCTCTTCTAAATTACAAAAATTATAATAAAATGAGATTAAAACTTTTAGAAAAGTTGTCTCAAAACTTTACAGTACTTCGTGATGATAAAGAAGAATACAATGTTATTATTAAAGTTGATCAAGAACAAATTTTCACTGCGCACTCGACCGTCTTACGCTGTCGTTCATCTTATTTTAAAGAAGAATTAACAAATGCTGTTCCCGATGAAAACAATATTTACAATATTCAAATTAATACTAAACAAAATATTTCTGCTCAAATATTTGAAATTATTCTAAAGTAAGGCTTTTATATAATTTTATTTATTATTATTCACGTGAAAAACAATGGTCTGAAATATTAAATTAAAATGATTGACGATATTAATAATTTAATATATATAGATATATCTATAGCGGAATCATTGATACCGAAAAAATGGATACCAAAACTTTGTTTGAATTGATGATTGCTGCTAATAAGTTGGAGTTTGAGGATTTATCCTTGGAACTAGAAAAACATTTTATTGAATCATGTGATTCTTGGTTAAGAACTCATTTTTCCATTGTTTATCAAGCAATTTTTAAGCATAATAGATTTCCAAATTTAGAAAAATTTTATAATGATATTATTGTAAAACATCCATGTGTTATTTTTAAATCTTCAGAATTCAAATTCGCTTCTCTTCCTGAATCTGCTTTAGTGTCAATTTTAGAACGTGATGACCTACAGATGAAAGAATCAGAAATTTGGGATTATGTAATTAAGTGGGGAACTGCGCTGAATCCTATTTTATCCAAGAAATTGGAAAAATGGTCGGATGAAAATTTTTTGACTTTAAAAACAACCTTACAACAATGTTTACCGCTTATTCGTTATTTTCACATTTCAAGTTCAGATGTTATGGATAAAGTCAAGCCATATAAGAAAATTCTTGATAAACAATTATGGGATGATTTGAAGCAATACCTTTTGCATCCAGAACGACAAGTAAAATCTATTATCCTTCCACCAAGATTAGTTTTAACTCAAGAGTTACCAAAAAGAATAAATGAACCGTTTTCAATCATAATTGATGAAGAACACGCAGCAAAGATTTCATCATGGATTGATAAACGTCGAATAGATTATACTTCAAGAAATAATCCATATGAATTTCAATTAATTCTTCGAGGAAGTAAAGATGGGTTTTCGCCAAGAACTTTTTGGGACATTTGCGATGGGCATGATAATACAATTGTGATCACCAAAGTTGAAGGAATTAACGAAATTATCGGAGGATTTAATCCTTTGGCTTGGGATAAGGCAAAAAATGGTTATATGCAAACCAATAAAAGTTTTATATTTATATTTAATCATGGTTATATCCATAATTCAATTCTTAGCAGAATTAAAAATGAACATGAGGCTTTATGGTATCCTTCGGAATTTGATATGTATGGACCAGTATTTGGATATAGTGAATTCATGTTAAAATCAGAAATAGCTAATTTTACTCAAGATAAGCAAAATCGGTGTCATGGTTCTGGTTCCAATAAAAACAAATATGAAAAATCTATTAGATCAACTGATGATAACTTTTCTATTATAGATTATGAAGTATTTAAAGTTATTAAAAAATAAATATATATATATTATTTTTATAATTAGAGATATAATCATTATTTATGATATTGATTATTTTAATTACATAATTATTATAAAAAAATTTATCTATTATATTAAAGTATAAGCGATATATGAAAATTCATATCGAGAAACTAGTATCAGACATTTATTATAAATATCAATTAATGTTAATATAATTATTATTATTACAGTATACTTTCTCTACTTTTCTTTCCCTCCCTTAATTAACTAATACTTTTTTTTAACCTTTTTTTAAGAATTTTTTTTTTTTTAATATTTTCTACTACTATAATTAGCATAATTAGTTGTGACGTTTGGATTAAAAAATTATTATCAGTTATGTATACAAATAAACAATTTATTTTATATTAATATAATATTTAACGATATAAGATTATCGTGACAAAAAATAATTTTTTACCTAATAAAAATAGATTGTTCTTTGCAAACGTAAAGTAATTTTCCATCTGAATGATAAACAAATTTATTAAATTTATTATTTCTGTTTTTTTTCAAAATTGATAATTATGAATTAAAATATATATATTATTATTATTATTCAGATGACAATTCACTTAAAAATGTAATAAGTGCTTTCGGTCAAAACGTGGAGATATTTGTGAAGAAGTAGAATACAGACACGGACCCTTTTATGCGAATTTTTTTCCCGCCAAATATTATGGAAATGTTTTATTTTAAATTTTATTGAGATATACATAAATATATTATACAACAGATGGTGATTACTACGAGTTTTGACTATATTGAGGTGATTATAACGAAGTGCACAGAACCGTTAGAGTTAAACAAACGTCAACGACCAATCATGAGGTTCGATTTTCACAATTGTTAATAATATAAATAAAAAATAATAAATAAATACTGGAACATAAAAAAAAATGACGGATAGTTTTGTATACCTTAATCACCCTTCTTCACGATATCAAAGTTTTTCTATTTTAGAAAGTGAAACCCAAAATCTAGAAGAAGAAAAAGGAGTTTTAGAAATACAAAGAGAAAGTAGACAAGAAAAAGAACAACAATCAGAACAGCAACAACAAGAACAAGAAGATAGTGAAATAATACAAAAAGATAGTGGAAAAAATTGGGATAGTGGAGATAATAGAATAAAAAGTGGAGAACAACAAAATACGCCACGTAGTCGTGTTTGTGCTTTCTTAAAACAACATTCTTCATATGACGTTTTACCCGTAAGTTATAGAATCATAGTATTAGATACTAGTTTACTAGTAAAGAAAGCTTTAGCGGCATTAATTCAAAATGGTAATAAAAAATAATATATATTTTTTTTTAATTATTATTATTATTTTATTATAATTTTATAATTATATAAGAGATATAGATATATATATATATATAATATTTAATATTTTCAATTTTATAATTATATAAGAGATATAGAGAGATATATAATATTTAATATTTTCAATCTTTTCACAATACTTTAAATATTTTAAATAATTTAGGGGTTGTTTCAGCATCACTTTGGGATTCAACCAATCAAAAATTTGCAGGAATGCTGACAGTTTCTGATTTTATTAATTTAATACAATATTACTATAAACATTCTTCATATTCCGATGCATTAGAAGAAATCGAACAATTTCAAATTCAACAATTAAGGGGTAAATATTATTTATGTGGCGTATTTATATAGTGACAATTATATATTTATTCATTTAATTTTATTTTAATTTAAATTAATTATTTTTAATTAATTACAGATGTAGAAAGTAGATTAGGTTCACCACCCCCACAATTAATGTCAATACATCCTTTAAAATCGTTACATGAAGCATGTAAATTGTTAGTGGAAGCGAGAGCTCATCGATTACCTTTAGTTGATGTTGATTCGGAAACGGGACAAGAAATGATTGTATCAGTATTAACTCAATATAGAATCTTGAAATTTATTGCAATGAATGTAAATTATATAATAATTATTATTAATTATTTATTATTTTTATTATTTTTAATTATTAATAATTTATTTAGTTTATTTACTTTATTTTTAATTATTTATTTTATTTATTTATTTTAATAATTAATAACTTATTTATTTTTATTTTATTGATTTTTTTTTAGTGTAAAGAAACCAAAGATTTACGAAAACCATTATCAGAAATAAAAATTGGAGTTTATGATAATATTGCCACGGCTAGAATGTCCACTCCTGTAATAGAAATTGTTAATCTTTTTGTGGAAAGAAAAATTTCTTCGGTTCCTATCATTGATGAAAATGGTAAATTAATTTAAAAAAATCAAAGTATTTAATTTAATTTAATTTAAATTATTTTGAATTTGATTTGATTTGATTTGATTTGATTTAATTATGAAATATAATCTAAATTTTCAATTATATTCAATTATATTCTTTTATATTTATTAAATTATTTTGATATATATTAGGAACGGTGTTAAATGTATATGAAACAGTTGATGTAATGGTAAGTAACGTATAAGACGTATATTAATATCGTGCATATTTCCATATCAGATATAAATTCATATTATTATTTATTTTATTTATAAATTTATTTATTTTTATTTTTTTATTTAATTTAAAAGACATTAGTTAGAGCGGGTGCATATCAAGGCATGGATCTTCCAGTGGGTGAAGCAATATTAAAGAGATCAGAAGTACTAATTAATTAATTATTATATTTCACTTAATTCCATTTGATTAAATTTTTTGATTAATTTAATTTATTTAAATTTATTTAATTCTCCTTTTTCTAAAATTATTTATTTTAAATTATTAATAGGATTTTCCTGGAGTTCACACCTGCACATTGAACGATTGCCTTCACTCCATGTTCGATTTAATTAGAAAAGCTCAAGTCCATCGATTAATTGTAGTAGATGCTGAAAATAATCTAAAAGGAATTGTTTCATTATCTGATATCATGAAATATTTGATATCTTGAAAGATAATGATATTAATATTAAATACCTGATATATAACTGATTTAACAGAAAAGTGAGTGAATAATTTAGAATCTTTTTTTTATGTACAATATAAATATATACATCCATATCCACACACGAATATACATATACATTTTTATATGAAACTGAGAGACTTTTAAATACTTATAATGTAAATTATTCAGCATGGTTCTCTCTTTTAAAAATAAATATTCATATTATCAATATAATATTTTTGGCAAGAAAGCTAATGAATATTTAAAGAACGTAATTGCAGGTTGACCCCTCAAGAATAGATATCTAAGTTGTGCTCGTACTTTGGGAGAATGCCGTTTAAATATCAAATATTAATTCTTGAGATAATGTATGATCTTTTATTATTATTATTATTATTATTATTATTATTTAATATGGAGATAGCAAATTTTTAACGTTACGATATTTGCTCTTAGGAATGCACGTTGATATGATGTTTTCTCGTCGGAAACACAATTTTTATTCATTGGTGAACAAAAGCATTAATTCAAACTCATTGGCTTCAGTTATCATTTCTAGATTTGAAAGTTTTAGAGTTATTTCATTCGTACACTTCTTGAGTTCGTTATCATTATTATATATAAATTTATTATTAATGAAATGTAATAGTTAGTTCCTATTTGACGGAACCAACTTATTCTAAAGAATAAAGGATAATACCATTAAATGACATGTTTTTGTTCGTATCTGCAACTTTTCAGAATGAAATCACTGACTTAAATTATTATCTGAATTAAATAATTGTTTATACATTTATGTAATATTCTTTCCATTGATTTTGTATTTATTATTTGTTCCTTAAGATCTTCAGAAGAACCATTGTTATTTATCTGCTTAAACCGCAACTGTGGTGTAGTTTTGAAAAAGAAATGATGTCTCGAAATGGGACATTACAGAGAATACTAATCCTGCAACAATTAAAATATCCAATAATGAAGTGCATTTGTCTGATGTTGAAATGTGGAAATTACAGTTGGTGTCCAGATATCTATTTTAAAAAATAAAATAAATTTTACAATATGATAAATCATTTAATATTGAATATATTTATGAGCCACTATTTATTCTAGTAATTCTTTATTATATAAAATACATAAGTATAATGGTTTATATATCTCTGATTATAAAAATTGCGAATTAAACAAAGTAAAAAAAAAAACAATATTTTAGATGGATTTCTTAACAACTTTAAATACTTCGTAATCTATTATAGAAAATTGATCATTAGTTGTTCTAATGGGTTTTTCATGACGATTATAAGTAGTATTCCAACATCGATTTAGCTTATCTTGAGTAAAATTGAATGTCTCTGAACACATCACGAATTCATCATATCCAAAATATGGACCAAATTGATTTTTATATACAGAATAATTTAAATCATACTCTTCATTTTAAACTCTGCTAAGAATTGAATTCTGTATATCATCATCCTTTTGTTTTATCCCAAGCTAAAAGATTAAATCCACCAATAATTTCATTGGTTCCTTCAACTTTAGTGACCACAATTGTATTATCATGCCCATCGCAAATGTCTCAAAAAGTTCTTAGCGAAAATCCATTTTCACTTATTAATTGAAATTCATATGGATTATTTCTTGAAGTATAATTTTATGAAATCTTTGCTGCGTGTTCGTCATCAATTATGATTGAAAAACGGTTCATTTGTTCTTTTTGGTAACTCTTGAGTTAAAACCAATCTTGGTGGAAGGATAATAAATCATTCCATAATTGTTTATCAAGAATTTTCTTAATTTTATCCATAACATCTGAACTTGAAATGTGAAAATAACGATTTTTAAAGTCGTAAAATTTTCGTCAAGCCATTCTTCCAATTTCTCAGGTAAAGTAGGATTTTGTGCGGTTCCCCACTTAATTAAATAATCCCAAATTTCCGATTCTTTCATATGTAGGTCATCTCGATTTAAGATTGATACAAAGCAGATTCAGGAAGAGAAATGAATTCTGCAGATTCAAAATAATACTTGGATGTTTTACAATAATATCATTTACTGAAATTTTCTAGATTTTTAAATTTATGTTTAAAAATTGAATTATAAACTAAGGAAAAATGAGTTCTTAACCAAGAAGCTTTAGATTCAATAAGATAAATTTTTTAATTTCATAAATAATTCCTCAAGCTCGAACTCATTTGCGATTCAAACGTAGTTTCGGTATCCATATTTTTGATATCAATAATTCCGCCGTAGATATATCTATATAAATTTATTCAAATTCAATTAATATTTCATAGCGTAGTATATTATTAAAGCATAATAATTAAATTAAAAACAAATTATAAAAGCCTTACTTGAGGATAATTTCAAAATTTTTTAACGGAAATATTTGGTTTAGTAATGGTTTTAATATTATTATCATTGGGAACAGCGTTTGTTAATTCTTTATTAAAATAAGATGAATGATAACGTAAGACGGCCGAGTGAACAGTAAAGGCTTTTTTATTTTGTTCTTGATCAACTTCAATAATAACATTGTATTCTTCTTTATCATTAAGAAGTTCTGTAAAGTCTTGAGATAACTTTTCTAAAAATTTAATTGTTATTCTATTAGAATAATTTTTTGTAATTTTAGATGGGTAAAGGTTGAGGTACAAAAGAAAGTGAATAATCGGAAAATATTTAAATCTATATAATATACGTCAACAGCCTCATTAAGAAAAACCCGGAGAAAAATTACTTACATGTTGAACAACATTATTTTATCTATCGAATTTTTGTGAACGAACGTAGTTCATAAATTGGAACACCCAAGGCAACTCATTCTTTCGAAAAGTTTTAAATTTTTAATTTGACATGTTTGAGATTGATATATTGAAAAAATATGCGAACGAAAATAAAATTATTGCGATTTCGTAAATTTGTAAATATTTTAATATTGACAAATGAGAAAAAAAGAATTCGGAAATACATAGCAGCATTTAAAATATTATAACATTTTACATTCATTTTCTGAAATAATAATAATAATAATGATCAAGTAATAAAAAATAATAATATAGAAAATAAATAATTAAATAAATAATAAAAAAAAAATATACAATTCAACGAAACAACAAAAATTATTGGTTTGGACTTGAATCATAATAATAAAGAAAATAAACTTTTTTTATGATAAAAAAGAAAGAATAGAAGAATAAAGAAATGATGATAACAAAAAAAAAATAGTCTAATTTAATTTCATATAATCTGTTGGTTCTTCTTCCCACTTGATAATTCTTATTAATTTCTTGTTACTTCTTTTATTGGTTTTGGTAATTATCGGTTTGAGACATTGTTATTTTGGAAGATGAGTGACGGAACGATGTATTTATCACGTGTTAGATACTTTAAAAAAATTTATTTACGTGGGGCGTCTAGAATAAAATCTAGACCCAGGAGCAGGAGGATTATTAGAAGAGTATTAAAAGTATTGGCTGGATTTAAAATCAGATTAACGGATGTAAGTGTCAGTAGCGGCAGCATTAGAAGCACTAGAAGAAGTAAAAACAGCTTGACTATAACCATAAGAGAGTAATATTGGTATCTATATGCATAATAACCTCCATTATTAATTGTCCCAATCGTAGTAGCGTTAACAGCAGCACGTGGTAATGAGCAGAAACAGCATGAAATTGTTGTCGATGACCCGAAGCAGCAGCCGTTGCATCATCTAAATAAAGCTAATGATGGTGGAGCACTTTCAGTACCGGAGTTGTGTAACGATGACTGGTAATAATTGTAAGGGCAGTACACGTAGGTATGATAAGTATCGTATTCGGGAGCTCGTCCTTTTCATCCATCACAAAAAAGTTTAAATGATAAAATTAATATATTCGATAATAATATTTCAAAAAAAAATAATAATGATAATATATTTGTCGATGGATTGATATTTTATATCTGATATCTGATGATGTTAATTATATAAAATATGATGTAATTATCTAAATTATTAATAATTATAAATTTCTGTTGTTGGATAACATAACACCAATCGCTACTGTAATTTTTTTCATGCTATCACTTCAACTTTACATTAATTTTTCATAAATTAAAATTTAAAGATCAAATGCCAATTTACTTATTCAACTATTTTATATTAGTAAGCTGAAAATTATATTGAATTGTGCTTATGTATCCAATCGTTACATCCGTAGAATAAATTTTGTCAGTGCACTTTTTACAACGCTGCCTCCACTTTTTATTTATTTTAATACTTACACGGGTAAAATTTTAATAACTTTATGATGATCATACGTGAGTTTATGACATTTCATTGTTTCGTGTATATACTGTGTAAACTTCGCGTTGTTAAAGTGCGAGAACACTTTTGCGTTGCCAAGTGTGCACGAATAATAATTAATTTAATTTAATAATAATATTAAATATTAAAATTTTTAATTTTAATCAATTTCTAATATCTAATGTTTTGATATTTTTTGAAAAGTTAATTAAAATCTAGAACATCTATACATAATTAAATTGCTATTATAATTAATTTAATTAATTGATATTTAGGTTCATATCATAAGACCAATGAGACCGAAAACATTAAATACTGAAATAAAATAATAATAACATAATCAACAATTATTAAACCAAAGCATTTTTTACTTTTATTTTTAGAACTAAAAAATCTCTAGTACAAATCATGTCAATTGTAGTTTTTAACTTACTGTATTTATAAAGTTGATCTGAATAAATAAATTGGAAGTCTAATAAACATTCCATATACAATATTTTTTCATTTCATAAAATAATCGCAATTCGATTTGAAAAAAAACTACAGTATTATTTAACAATAGAACTTATAATTATTAATATAATTAGATAATTACTTTATATTTGATGTAATCAACAACATCAGGTACCAAAAATTTAGACAAACATTTAATAATTGAATTTATTTATGAACAATTCTCTATTATATAAATTAATTTACAATACGTAATGATTTATTAAATAAATTAAGTCAAGTAAATAAAATAATATTTTAGATGGATTTTTTAACAACTTTAAATACTTCATAATCTATAATAGAAAATTTATCATCAGTTGTTCTAATAGATTTTTCATAATAATCTTGACAATTACAACAACTCAATCTATCTTGAGTAAAGTCAGATACAAATGATTTCATTATGAATTCATCATTTCCAAAACATGGACCAACCTTATCTTTACGTTTAGAATAACATAAAGCCCCATATTCATTTTTAACTCTACTAAGAATTAAATTTTGAATATTACCATCTTTAAATGAAAATATAAAACTTTCATTTGTTTGAATAGAACCATCTATTGTTTTATCCCAAGCTAAAGGATTAAATCCACCAATAATTTCATTGTTTCGGTCAACTTTAGTGACCACAATTGTATTAGCATGCCCATGACAAATTTCCCAAAACGTTATTGGAGCAAATCCATCTTTACTTCCTTGAAGAAGTAATTGAAATTCATAAGGATTATTTATTGAAGAATAACTTGTTGGTCGATTATCAATCCATGATGAAATCTTTGCTGCGTGTTCTTTATCAATTATATTTGAAAATGATGCATTTACTCTTGCTGGTAATTCTTGAGTTAAAACTAATCTTGGTGGAAGGATAATAGATTTTACTGATTTATCTGGAAGTATAAAATGTTGCTCCAAATCATCCCATAATTGATTATCAAGAATTTTCTTATATGGCTTGACTTTATCCATAACATCTGAACTTGAAATGTGAAAATAACGAATAAACGGTAAACATTGTTGTAGAGTTGTTTTTAAAGTAATAAAATTTTCGTCAGACCATTCTTCCAATTTCTCGGGTAAAGTGGAATTCTGTGCAATTCCCCACTCAATTACATAATCCCAAATTTCTGATTCGTTTACCTGTAGGTCATCACGTTTTAAAATGGACACTAAAGCGGAAAGAGAAATATATTCCGCAGATTTAAAAATAATACTTGGATATTTTGCAATAATATCATTACAAAATTTTTCTAAATTTTGAAATTTGTTATGTTTAAAAATTGAATGATAAACAAAGGTGAAATTAATTTTTAACCAAGAAGCTTTGGATTCAATAAGTTGATTTTCTAATTTCTTGGATAATTCCTCAAACTCCAACTTATCAGTAGCAATCGCCAATTCAAACAAAGTTTTGGCATCCATATTTTCGGTATCAATAATTCCGGAATAGATATATCTAAATAAAAATTTCCAATTATTTTTAATTTCATAACATAGCATACGTAATAAATATAAAAACAAATTATAAAAGCCTTACTTGAGAATAATTTCAAATATTTGAGAAGAAATATCCGGTATAGTAATAAATTTAATATAATCATTGGGAAAAGTAATTATTAATTCTTTATTAAAATAAGATGAACGATAACGTAAGACGGACGAGTGCGCAGTGAAAGTTTTTTTATTTGGTTCTTGATCAACTTCAATAACAACATTGTATTTTTTTTTATCATTAAGAAGTTCTGTAAAGTCTTCTTCTAAAAATTGAAATGTCATTTTTTAGAATAATTATTTTTAAAATTTTGTAATTTTAGAGGAGGAATGTAATGTAATCGGAAAATATTTACAGCCCCGATTAAGTAAAAATCCGGAGAAAAAATTCCTTACATGCATGTTGGACAACACTACTTTATCTACCTATCGGAATTTTTATGAACCAAAGTTTAACATTTAATTCATTTTCATTTTAATTTCTCATTTAATTATTCTTTCATTTCTAAAAAAATCAATAATAAAAAATAATATTAATAAAATAATACTAATAAAATAATAAAAAATAATAATAGTAATATGATCAAATAATGATAAAAAATAAATAAAGATATAACAAAGAAAACAAAAAAAAAATTATAATGATAATTATCCGTATCCAAGTGCTGTAAAAAAAATTATTGTAATTCAAATTAGAAAGCCGAAGAATCTTCCAAAAATAAGATAACAACTGATACTACAACTACAACACCAACAAACATCCACAAGCAATTTATAGCAGTAGACTTCTCAATTTTTCAAATCTTCCAAAACCTAAAAATGATGAAAAATTTGAAAAAAAAACTTGAGGAATTAACAAATCTTTTTATCAAATCAATTCTAGAAAGTATCATTTTAATTTAGTTGATGATGATGATGATCATTTGGAACCGTCTAATTTATAATTTTTTTTTAAAAAAATTATAAAGCACTATTTATAAAATCTTAGCGCTTAAGTGTAGAGTATGAAATTTGCATGAATTCAAGTAACTTAGGTGTAATAAAAATTTTTTATTAAATAAAATATCATAAATTTTTTATATATTAAAAATAATGAGTGCATTTCAATAAAATTTAAGATTTTTAGTTTTTAATCGACTAATCCGACTTATTTTAATTTATTTAATTAATTTTAATAGCCGAACCAAATATATTTGAACACGATTAACAAACGTTTCGACGTCATTTCCTTGAGTAGGAAAAAGCATTCTTTTCCAAAAAACAAAAAAAAAAAGGAAAGAAAATAAAGAATAAAAGATTATTATGATAATAATAAGTTATTATTATTCCATCTTGATCTTGATTTCTTATATTCTCACATTTTGAAATAAAAATATTACAATATTATTATTATTATTCTATTTCAATTTTTTGTTTCGAATAAATAAATATTTTTTCAATGATTAAACCAAATATCCAATAAACACTTACTTGACTATATTCAATAAAGTCTAGTTATTCGGATTTTTGCATCTGAAGAAATAATATATTTACTCCCAGATTTATGTTTTTCGCTTAATAATCTCTTTCCATATCTTGTAATCTTTTGAAATTTTAGTATTTTCCTTAGATTCTTTAGAATATATATGAAAACTAAAGCATAGCATAAACACTTTCCTACATAAACCTACATCCATCAGTTGTCAGATATCAGATTATTTCATTATTTCATAATCCTTTTTTTTTATGAAATAGTAATTTTTGAATTTGAGCTTTAATTTCAATAATAATAATGAGAAAAAATCATTCATTTAGAGAGAAATTAATAATATTATATGTAATAAAATATTTTAATACTTACTGGGATACAAAAATATATTTTTTAATTATCCCTTCAAAAAATAATTTGACATTTTGTTTAATGAAGCAAATATTTTAATTTCACTTTTTAATCATTTATCAAGAAAATTTCAATAATTAGTTTGATAGTGGCCTTTTTTATAATTGTTCTTTAGCTTCAGAAGTTTAGAAATAGTTGGGCGCTTTTGCAATTATAAAGCAAATGATTTTTTATTATTATTATTAAGAAAGTAGTTTATCCTACTGATAAAATATACACATTAGAAATTTGATATAAAACTAAACCACATTATTACCAACATATATTTTTTTAAAGTTATATTTTATCAAAGGAGTGATGTTATTTTTGAGGAGAGTAATTACGCACTGGTTAAATTTATTGATTTTTTTCATGGAAATAATTTTGCCATTGCTTTCATCTTTTCAATCATTTTTATAATGTGAGAAAACTTTTAGTCACCCTTTGCAGTATCCAAACATTCCATTTAGCATTTAAAGTTTCCATTCTGTTTTTAAGAACAGTTGCCTCAGCCTTCAAAATCACATTTTCAAATTAGATATTGGCTATAATTTTGTGTAATCATTGAGTTTCTTTTTTGAGTTCAGTTATTTGATCTTTGGAAACTGTGAGAGCTTCCTTATAGATGCTTCCAATTCAGCATCTACTGGATTCATGGAAGATATAATTGACAAATTTCTCTTTTGTGAACTTAATAAGAACTTTAAAAATGGAATAGAACATTTTAGTGAATAAAATGACATTTAGGTTTCATAACAGTAATCAAGAGAATATTAGAGCAAGAAACATTTTGAAAAATATTCAAATGATAATATAAGTTGAACTAGGTAAGTTGAACAAGGTAAATCGAGCGAGGAAGTATAAGGTAAGATTTTAAGATTTTTTTTTTATTAAATTAATTTTGAAAAATGAAGTTGGGAAAAGGTAGATATTTATAATAAAATTAGTCATGCTATAATGTAAAAAGAAATATATATTAAAATTCAAAATCTTGGTGTCCATACTGTACAAATCATAGACCTCTTAGCCTTGAAGAAGCAAAATTAATTGCACGTAGCCAAAATGGACAGTGTCTTTCTGAAAATTTTGAGAAATCTAACAAACCACTTTTGTGGAAATGTTCCAGAGGACATGAATGGCTCGCTTCTCTTTGCAGTATAAAAAATAATTCTACAAGGTGCCCACAATGTGCTCACAACCACCGATTGACACTTGAGAATGCTAGACAAATTGCAATCAAATGGAATGGTGTATGCTTATCTGAAAACTATATTAATTGTAAGCTTCCATTAAAATAGTGTTGTTCTAAAGGTCATTTGTGGTCTGCACCCTTTGACAGAATAAAAAATGGCAATAAATGGTGCCCAAAATGTGCAAATGAAAGTTATATAACACTCAAATACAGGTAATACACTGCTGGTAAACTAAATTCTAATTATTTTACTTTGAATTTTAATATCTTTCTGATGACGCGCGTTTTATGTATATGCTGAACAAACTTCGCGAGTAATAATCAATATAATTAATAATATTTAATATAAAAAGTTTAATTTAATAATTTTAGCTTATTTCTAAAGTCTAATTTTTGACGTTTTTGAAAAGTAATAGGAAAATTTCATCTAAGCAAACTTTTTTTTTAAAAAAATACAAATATCTATGCATAATTAAATTGCTTTTTGCTATCTAATCGATTGATAATTAATTTAGTAATAGTATTAAATATTAAAATTTAATATCTAATGTTTAGCGTCTTTATCTTTAGATGTCTTAAAAATATATTTTATCTAGAAGAATTTCATCTAAACAACTTCAAAAAAAATAAATATGAATATCTAATGGAACATTAAATACTGGAAGAAAATAAAATAGACAATTAAACCATAACGCTGATTTACTTTAAACTCACTTTATAGAAAATAGTTGATCTGAATAAAATTTCAACTATATTACATGAATAAAATATGACGGATGAATTTGGTTTTTAAATTTTAATTTACGAAAATTAATGTTTAGCTAAAGCGATTATAGTAACGATTGGCACGATCTAATAATTATTTAAGTTATATTTGATATGATATACTCAGACAAACAAATTGATTGTTTTTTGCATTATGAAAAAATCATTTGAAAATATTTATGAGCAATTCTTTATTATTAAAATAATTACAATACACAAATACAAAAAGAAACTCTTCCCGTCGATCACTTGTATCAAATATTCCCACAGTAGAGAAATACGATTTTTCACTGTAGTTACATATAAAACTTAGTTATTTTTCTATCTTTTTT
>CAJVPK010000925.1:0-18694 GCA_910592015.1 Diversispora eburnea | reverse complement strand
TCAAATTTTTCAGGCGGAAATTTCCGGAGGTCATGTGATATTTCCGTAAATCGACGCCTAATTAAATTTCCTGATGTATAACATATTAGTTTTAATATATTATTTGAATATTTCATATACAGTATATAACATACTAAACACAATTTTCTAATGTATTATTTAAATGTTTCGTACATATAGCATACTAGAATGTAATGTTTTAATATGTTATTTGAATGTTTTGTATTTATAATATACTAAAGTATAACACTTTAATGTATTATTTAAATGTTTTGTACTTATAGTATATTAGAACATCTCTATATAATTCTTGATGTATGTAGCAGATGAGTTCAAAAATATTGTTTCTTTGAATGAGATTATGGTTTGAGTTCAACTATTGTTTGCAGTCAGTAGTTTCACCTTACAAAAATTTTTATTAAAATTATACTAATAACTATTAATACTTCTTGCTATATCTATGTGTACATAATCTGCAGCTCTAGTAATTTTACTTAGCTATTTACTAAACAAAATATTAAGTGTTCACATTTAAATTGAATTTGAATTGAATTAATATTTGTTACACTATATATTTTTTCAAAATTAATTTCTAATTTTGGAATATTTCATTTTTTTGAGATTTACTCAGAATCTATTTTATATATGGAAGTAAAAAAAATATCTAGTTAAGTGTATCTTTAATCAAGGAATTTATATGGATAATCAAAAAATTTCAAGTTTTAAATAAAATAATTTCATCTTCTATAAAAAACTATTTTGACTTTTTTCTCCAAAATTGTAATTTCAGAATTTCAAAATAATTTTATATGCAAGTATATGTTACACAAATCATGTCCATGTCAAAATGAATTGAATTCATATAATCCAAAATTCAATTCAGTTTGAATTATTATTAATAAAATTTCAATCTAGATTGGACAAATTCACATCTTGTAATCTATCTTATAAGATCTACATATCTTTATAAACAGGATTGGATTGATAATTGAATTCAGTCAATTAGGTGCCAATCTGACTCAATCCAATTTAAATTATTATGTGAGTACATTAATTATATCTTTTTTTAGAAAGAAAAGAAATCTGAATTAATCATCAAGTTTTGGGAGAACATTACATTGGTAGAGAATCAAAAAAGACAGCTATAACTTGGTGCACAGTTTTAATGATATGAAGTATTTGATTATTTTAAATATGTTGAGATATACTGTATAGTACAATAAAAAAAATTAATATGTTTTTTTGTTGCAGGAAGAACATATTACTATTGTTATGTAGTTAATTTTCAAACAAGATTCAATTATATGAGATAAATATACAAGATGCCTAGAGAATATAGATGATAGCTATTCATGTAAGCATAAACATACTTCAGAAGATGAGGTAGTTATCTTTTTATTATTTTTTAATGTTAAACTATAATATTAAAAAAAAACCTGTTAGCATTAAAGAGAGAAACTTGGACAAGAACTATTGGCCAGAAAACAAAAATAATTAGAAATTTGCCATTTTTCTTGCTGGTTATTTTCCTAAAGGTTAGTTTACTACATATTGAGTTGTTTTTTTTTTATCTATGCATTGCCAATTTACTCAAAAGAATCAATTTTATCTATGCATTGTCAATTTACTCAAAAGAAGTAAAAATTGATAAGGTAAATAATGAATTGAAAAAACAAGAAAGGTAAGAACCATTGGCTAATTGACATGAAGAAATAAAAATTAGAAAAGTAAAATAAATAAAAATTTGAATAACGATCGACAAATCTTTTTTTGACGGAATTTTTTATATGCATAATATATTATGTAATTTTGGGAGATCGTGAAACAAACATAAATTAAAGTTATTATCTCATCATTTATTCGAATAAAATATAATAAATAAAATAAACAATAATGTCGTTAGATCTAAGTTTTTTCGAAAGTGTAGATTCTGCAATGGAAGTAGAAACAGGTAGAAAAGAGGTAAACTTATAATAACAATATATCAATAATATATGTTATTAATAATGAAAAGAAGAATAATAATAAATATAATAAATAGGAAATACTTCGGATAGTTCGAGAATATGACAAAACTTGTCGTAATCTTATTGCAGTTTTGAATAGAGTTCATTCCGTTCACTTTGAAGAAGGTAAATTAATAATAAAATTAATAATTAGGGTAAATTTTATTTCTCAACCGGATAAAAAAAATAAGATATGGCGTGACAAATAGAATTAGTAGAAATTTCCTTAGCTCTAAAAAAATATAATAAAAATTGATGTGATGCAATGTGAGATCGTGGGTGAGAAATTCAAGGTTCTCTTGTGTTATACGCATATAATATATTTTTATATATATAAATAGTTCCAAAAGTTGCCCAATCGGTGATTGATAGAATTGGAGAAGTGAAACAACACTTAGAAAACTTATCTCAAATAGTTCCATATCAACAATATTATAGGTTTTTTTTTTTAATAAGAATTTAATTTTTAATATAATTTAATTTTAATATAATTTAAAATTTTTAATAATATAATTTAATTAAAAATTAATACTTAATCTATTATATATATATATATATTAGGTATAGTGACCTTTGGACAAGAACTGTTCAATCATCACTTTTCATTGTATCATTTGCATTTTATCTTTCAACTGAAAGATTAATTACAACAAATGAAATTGAATCATTGTTTGGTGGTGAGAGTTATTTTTTAATATTTAAATACACAAGATAGATAGATAGATAAATATATATCATTTATATCATTCACACTGTATATATTACACATACAATATATTCGTTGAGTAAGTCAAGATCAACCTGCAAAATGATTTGCAAGACTTTCATATATCTATTGAAGAATGTCTTCACGGTTATGTCACGTTGACTAGCGAATTGGTCAGTTAATAATTTTATAATAATAATAATTCTATAATTTTATAATAATTCTATAATAATAATAATAAAATATATGATATATAATATTTAGTCACGACTTGCTATTAACTCAGTAACAGCAGGAGATTACGATAGACCTTTAAGAATTTCCAAATTTGTAAAAGAATTATATTCAGGATTTCAATTATTGAATTTGAGAAATGATTTATTGAGAAAAAGATTTGATGGAATTAAGTATAACATTAAGAAAATTGAAGAAGGTATTGAAATAATATAATAATAATAATAATAATAATAATAATAAAAATATATAATCTTAATAATAATAATTTAATTAATAATAATTCATTTTTAGTTGTGTATGATATTTCTCTAAGAAAATTATCCTCAAGCAGTAAATCGGATAGTGTAAATTTTACTGGTGGCGATGATGATTTATGAAATAATTGAAATAATAATATTTTTATTATTTTATTATTTTAACATTAATACCCGTTTTTAATACATTATTGATTTGGAAGGGAAAAAAAGAAAAATAATAATTGTGTTATTACATTTTTATTACCTCCAATGTATCATTATTATTTTCGATCTTCGATTTTACAGATGATGGTCACGTTACACAAAATTTTATACATATGTTACTCATAAGTATCACATTGTTCTTTCTAACATGGCATCAGTGGCATCATTAGATTCACGCAAAATATCTTAATAAATAAAATAAATAATAAATTTTTGTATTATTACAAATATTGTTAAGTCAAATTTATATTAATTTGCAATACTCTTCCTTTAAATATCAATAAATTCAATATACAAACTTTCGATTTTAGTGGGTTTACAAATTTTCTTTAATTTCTTTAATATCTTTAATACATATTCTTTTTTTTTACTTGTAAAGAGGTTACAATATGTCTATTTTATTAATAAAATAAAATTAATAATCATTGTATCAACTTACTTTAAGTGTCACCTGATTCATTCGATGATTTTAGCCCAATCACATTTAGGGAAATTCCCAAAAAAATGAAAACATTAAAACCTATTTTCACATTCTGATGCTAATTTTTCTAAATTAAAAATTTTATCCATCTCATTATATAAACTAATCCAAAGTTTATAAGGTTCAGCGTATATGCCAGGGTCAGATCTTAAAAAAGGTTTTCGACATGTATAATGTACAACATTCATATCAGGTAATAATACTTTCCATAAATGTGGAGTTGTTTTCATTAATGAAATATTTATGTCGTATGTTTCGGGAAGTCTTAAATATCTGTAAATAAAAAATAAATAAAAAATAAATAAAATATATATATATATATATTCATAAAATATGTTTATGATGACAGATAATAATAAAAATAATGTAAAGATAATGTAAAGATTATATATATAATAATACAATATTTATATTTATTACGGACCTATATCGATAAAATTCATTCAAGAGGCCTTGTTCAGCATATCCTTTTTCATATGCAGAAGTATTATTACGTGTTCGCATTAATTCATTGTAAACATCAATATTAGGTTTCAAGAGCATAAATCCTAAGGTAATTATAAAATAATAATAAAATAATAATAAAATAATAATAAAATAATTAATAAAAATAATGAAATAAATAATCAAATAATTATTATATTAGATTAATTATATTTTACCAGCATTAAAAGTATTTGAATCTTTTCCATCCAACAAATCTGGAGAAGCCGCAAATTCATATCCTGTCGATGGTTTAATTAATTCAAATAAATTTGCAATATATTTAAGTACAATAGTATCCGAATCTAAATAAATAATTCCATCTTTAAATTCGGTAAATGACCACATTCGAAGTTTGGTGTATTGATCACGATATCCTTTGTACAATCCTTTCCAAGGTGGATGAATTCTTTCTACCGGTTTCATTATCCATCCAATTGATCGAAGTTGACATATCGTATTGGTTGATAATCTTCCCGGAAAATATTGTAAATACATTTTATGATTTGGATGATTTTTTTTTATCGTATATCCTAATAATAATGCTCCTTTGAGATAATTATCTGAATATAATGAACTAAAGAATGCTACGGTGGTATTATTGTTTTCTTTATTATTATTATTATTATTATTATTATTATTGTTATTGTTATTGTAATTATCCCCGTGATATTTTATTCCACATGTTTTTGAATCATGACAAACATAATTACTATCATATAATACTGAATCGTATTTAGGAGACTTAATAGTTTCATATGTAAAAATCGAAAGTATTCCAAAAATTGCTAATCCACCAAAGAATAAAATACTTTTTGTTATAAAACGAAATAATCCATGTTTATTGAATAAGATGCGTTTATATGTATGGACTTTTCCTGTTGAGACTTTTAATGTCTCTCTTAAAAGTGAATGAGTGGCTTCGTTAGGTGAATTCATTATTTTAAAAGTTTTTTTTTTTTTCCCCTTATAATTATAATTTTATTTTCATTCAATAATTTTATTTTCTTTCAATAATTTTATTTATCATAAAATTTTTCAATAAATTTTATTTTATTTTATTTCAATAATTTTATCAATTTTTCAATAAATTTTTTTATTTCTACAACAACGTTCCAAAAATCTACATATATATATAAACTTGATATAAAAAGGCTAAGTTAGACTAGTAAAAAAGAAGGTAACTAAAAAAAGTACGAATAAAATACGATATCATAATATTACTTCCCTTTATGTCATATGATAACGTAAATCAAACGTAATTATTTAATTAAAAAAGTTATAGAATACCTTAAAATATAATCTTTTTAATTATTATTTATAATTAAAATAAAAAAATTTTTAGTTTTATTATATAATGAAAAAAATTCAATAGCTTGATTCCTTGGCGATCGCTAATCCAAATTTTATACACTTCGACCAAAAGTGAACCACCTGATAAATTATTATTGAAAATTGTCAACCAATTATTTTATCGAATTTATTATTATTTACTTTAAGAATATATTTAATAAATTTTTCGGAACTTACGGAAAGTTTAATATAGAAATGATAATTTTTTTCAGCCGGAATGCCGTTTAATAAAAATTTAATTAATATTTTTATATAACAATAATAGCATATAATTAAAAAAAAATTTTCAACTCTAAATTATTTTCGAAAATTAATTAATTAAATTAAATTAATTAAAATTATTAAAAAATTGATATACTTACATTCCAGGCTGTTAACTAATTTTGATAAATTTTTTTCTTTTCTTTTTTTAGCTCGAATACGGCGTTTAAGTTCATCCCAAAAGTGTTCAATTGGGTTTAAGTCAGGTGACTGTCCCGGACACTGGAGAAGATATATTTCCATTTGTTTTATGAAATTTCGGGTTGCTAATCCTTTTGGAAAAGATACTCACCATTTTCCAAAAATGGTAACAAATGATAACCAATGATCTCTTCTATCCACCATCAATTCTAGTTAAAGGACCTAACCCAGAAAAACGCCTCCCACCGCCATGCTTTACAGTTGAAACAAAGCATATTTTTCTTCCATGGATGAATTTTATCATAATGTGAATCGAATGATTCATCAAATCAGTTTACAAAAACAAACAAAAAAATAATGATCAGGTAACACACGAATATACTTTTTATTTATTTATTTTAAGTTGCACAATCGTATAAATTACTTATATAATTACACTTTATCATTATTATATAAAAAAATTTATAAATATATTTATTGAAATTCAATTCAAAAACTTATATATTAAATTTTTTTTTTTTAAGATATAAATCTTTTTACACTGGAAAATAAATTTTTTACATCTATTAAAAGACTTGGAAATAATAAAAATAAAAGTCAAAGAAATGAATATTCTAGTTGATAAGGATTTTTATTTTCTTTCTTCTCACATTACGCATTCGCCCCAAATCTACACAATGGTATTTCTAAAATTAATTATTCATAATATTTATTTTAATAATAATTTTAAAATTTCTCTAACTATAATTGTAATGTAAAAAAAATAGAATGTAAAAATAAAACAATGTTATCGGTTAATATAATGTAAATATTAGCTCATCTTTCCAACAAAAAAATTCTCGTGATTTGTTTGTGCAACCTGAATTTTTGATCTTAATCTTATATGTAAATATTAAATCTAGTTAAGATGATTATTTGAAATTTATCAAAATGTCTAAAAAAGTAGTTAGTAAAATCAACAAGAGAGAAATTGAAATCGATCAAGATGAAGGTTAATTTGATTGATTGATTGGTCTTTTTTTTTTTTGTTTAAAGAATGTTGTCGTTTAACATTTCTAAATATTTTTTACCTTTAAAATCCAGAAGATAGTGAAACAGACATCGGACCAAGTTTACCCACTGCCGCCGAAATTACGGCAAGAAAGAAAAGGAAAGGTGAATTTCGAAGATAAAAAAAAAAGTTTTTAATATTTATTTGAGTAAATAGGTTAAATATTTATTCAACTTATACATAATATTCATCGATCTATATAGTTTTAAAGCACGAGAAATTATACTTAGATAATATTCCTTCGTCCGATATGTATGAAAGAAGTTATATGCATCGAGATGTTCTAAACCTTGTGACTGTCACAAAGTAAAATATTATAATATCATCTTTTCAATGAATTTAGATCCTTAAATTGCGAATTATTAACATATATATATATAATTAATTAATTAATTAATTAATCTCAGAACTGATTTCATAATTACGACATCAATAGATGGTCATTTAAAATTTTGGAAAAAGAGTGATAGAGGAATTGAATTTGTTAAACATTTTAGAGCACATATTGGAAATATTATTGGTATTAGTGCATCTGCTGATGGTTTATTATTGGCCACAATTGCTGTTGACAAGGCATTAAAAGTATTTGATGTTATTAATTTTGGTAAGTAATTGATTTAGTTATTCCTTTATGTTAATTATTTTTTATTTATTATTTTTGAATAATAATAAATATAAAATAATAATAATATAAATATTTTTGAATAATATATATCTATCTTTTTTCAATAATTTTCAATGTTAGATATGATCAACATGATGAAATTGGACTACGTACCGAATAGTGTTTGTTGGGTTCATAAACGTGGTCAAGCACAATCTTTAGTTGCATGGTGATTAAAAAAAAAAAAAAATTGGTTTCAACGAGATATTTAAAATAATAATTTATAAATATTAATTTGATGGTGTGTATAGTTCTGATCAAAGTTCTAGTACCATTTATATTTATGACGGTCGAGGTACTGAAACTCCATTACATACGATATCAAACATGCATTCTCATCCAGTTCATTTAATGGCTGTATGTATTTTTTAAAATTAAGAGAAAAATTCTTTATTTATTAATTTTCAATTAATTTATAAAATGGATATAATTTTATATGATTTATATAATTTATAAAATTAATGTAATTTATGTTTATCTATTATTTAGTATAATGAAAAATATCATTGTGTAGTTTCAGCGGATACATCTGGAATGGTAGAATATTGGGAACCAGAAGAACAATTTGAATTACCTAAAACTATTTCATTCGAATATAAATCTGAAACGGATTTATATGAATTCAAAAAAGTATTATTAAATCATTATTTTTAATATATTTTCAATTTACACATTTAATTATCATCATTATTATGATTATTGTGATTATTATTATGATTATTATTATGATTATTATTATTATTATTTTTTTTTTAATATAATATTCACTTTATTCGTTTTTTCGTTTTCTCCCGGTAGGCTAAAACCATTCCAACTTCTTTGACATTTTCTTCAGATTATACTCATTTTGTTACAATGAGCATCGGTGATCGTCAAATTCGCATTTTTAAATTTGCGAAAGGAAAAATGATTCGAAAGTATGATGAATCATTAACGGTTATAGGCGAGATGCAACAGGTCAAAATTTTGAAAGATTTTTCGAAAAAAAAAGGGATTAAAGATGCAAAATTTATTATTATTATTATTATATTTATTAATTTTTGATATTCCTTTTTTTTTTTTTGATATTCTTTAGGCAGGTACTGCTATATACAAATTGGATGATATGGAATTTGGACGTCGTCTTGCTGCGGAGCGTGAATTGGAAAAGACACAACAAGCCAATACTATGAATGCAGGTAATTAACATTCGATTATAAAAAAATATTTTCAGAATATATTGATATAATTTATTTATTAACATATTTTATGTATTTAGTATTTGATGAAAGTGGTAATTTCGTTATTTACGCCACCATGTTGGGTATTAAAGGTTTGTAACATTATCTCATATTTTAATTAATATAATATTTTAATTAAATATAATATTTATTATTCAAACAAATTGACTCCTTTATATTCTTATTATTATTATTATTATTATTATTATTATTTATTCATTTTTCTTTTATTCTTTTTTTTTTAAGTGGTAAACATTTTCACAAATAAAGCGACAAGATTAATTGGTAAAACCGAACCACATCGATTTTTAAATTTGTCATTATATCAAGGTGCACCGATGAAAAAAGGCATGATTACAATGGTAAAAAAAAAAAAATATTTTTTAAAATTTAAGTTTTAAAAAAAGAATATCATGTTTTTAATAATAATATGTGTGGGGGAAATATTTAGGCATTGGCAGCTTCTGAAAATCCATTGATGAAAGAAAGTGAGTCTCGTGATCCAACATTATTTTGTACGGCTTTCAAAAGAAATAGATTTTTCATGTTTACGACTCGTGAACCAGATGCGTTAGTATATCGTTTCACTAAAAAAATATTTTGTATAAAATATTTTGTATTTAATTCGTTTTTTTATATTCTCTCTTTTTTCGTTTTTTTTTTCCTTTCTTTTTTTTTAAAAAAAAAAATAGGCATGAATCTCATAAGGGAGATCGAGATGTTTATAATGAGAAACCATCACGTGAAGAACAAACAGTTGCATCTGCTACACCCACCAAACAAAAATTAGGAAATACCGCAATTATACGTACAACAGCAGGAGATATTCATATAAGAATGTTTCCTGAATATGCACCCAAAGCTGTTGAGAATTTTGTTACACATTCCAAAAATTCTTATTACAATAATGTGATATTTCATCGTGTTATAAAAGGTTTTATGATTCAAACTGGTGATCCTTTAGGTATGTTTAATAATAATAATAATTAAAAAGAATGAAAATTTGAATATATTTAAAAAATAATAATAATAAAATCAAAATAAAAATTAATTTAAATTTAAATTAAAATAAAGGTGATGGAACAGGAGGAGAATCAATTTGGGGAGCAGAATTTGAAGATGAATTTCATAAGGATCTTAAACATGATAGACCATATACTGTAAGTATGGCTAACGCAGGACCTAATACCAATGGATCACAATTCTTTATAACAGTTGTTCCGACGGTAAATTATTATTTTATTCTTATTATCATTATTATTTAAAAAAAAAAAATTTTACTAATTTAACCAATTGATTTAATTAATTAATAATTTATTAATTTTAATTAATTTACTAATCTAATTTATTAATTTTAATTAATTTATTTAATTTTAATTAATTTATTTAATTTTAATTAATTTACTAATTTCAAATTTAAAAATTAATAGCCATGGCTTAATAATAAACATACAATATTCGGGAGAGCCATAGCAGGAATGGATGTAATTCATACTATAGAAAATGCTAAAACTGATAAAATGGATAAACCATATGAAGATATAAAAGTAATTAATATTGAAATTCGTTAAAATTCTAAAAATTCGTTTCATAAAAAACTTTAAAGTAAATGAAAAATAATGACTTATAACACGTGTGCGGCTAAGTTTTATTGTTTTATTTATTGTTTTTTTTAAAAAAAAATACAAAAGTTCTTTAATAAACAGAAAAACAGTAACCCAAAAAAGTAGAACTAACTATTTTAGTCATTAAATGCAATGAATTTCCAGAAACTGGGTTTATCAACAAAGGATCAACCAATTGAATCATTTATAGTGAACAACTTGTAAACGTTTAACAATAATTATGGCGAAAATTAGTAACGGAAGCCGCGATTTTGAAGATCGAAATGAAGAAGAGAGAGGCCCGAGGATAAATCGTGAAGTGAGTGGTAGTATTCATTCAAAAATTGGTCGTGGAGGAAGGGAAATACGCTCACGCGGAGAAGGAAGTAATGGTGCACGAAGACGCGAAAAAAAAACAAAGGTCCGTAAAAGTACTTTTTAGATTTTAAGAAATTATACTTTTTATTTAAAACTACGACTCTGGATTCTTTTTTTTACACCGTAATTGACTTTAGGATTCTTCTTCAGGGCACTTGACAACTCCCTACCCCGATCACCTTCCAAAATCATTTTATCAAACACCCGTCATTCTTGAAAGAAGACCCCAGCCAACTACTCCAACTACCCCAATTAATCCAACTACTCCACAAAAAATTTCCAATGAAAATTCTAAACAAATATCGGATCAAACAGTTGTTAGTAACGAAACTTCAACTGAACGAGTAAATGTTTCACGTGTAGACACGAAGCAACCTACTGTTTCAGGAAATTTGCGAGCAAAATCTTTAGAGAAACCATTTATTAAAATAATCAATGAAAAAGGTGTTTTCAATCAAGAATCTGTATTAAAGGTTAATAAATACATATATATATATATATATATATTTATTTATTTATTATTTTTTATTACAATAATATTTTAAACATTTCTCTAAATTAAAATTTTCAAATATCTAAATTTTAACAATAGATTCTAAGTGACCTTCCTGGTCATTTCGTTATTGGTGTATGTGGCCCTCAAGGAGTTGGTAAATCAACCGTTATATCTACCTTATGTCAAGATCCACAAAATGTATGACGTTTTATAACTTACCATTCGAATTCGCTAATCTTAAGTTTACTTATCAATTAGCGTAATTTAAAACATTAACTCAATTGTGTCAGGCATTTACTACTCAATCGATCGATACATTGAATTTTGCTAGTCATGAAACTATAGGAATTGATATTCATGTTACCCCTGAAAGAATTATTCTTCTTGACGCTCAGGTAAAGAATTCTATTTATTTATTTTATTTTATTTTATTTCTTAAAAGTTGAATTTAAAGTTAATTTTAAAGTTGATCTTATTGTTGATAATTTAATTTAATTTAATTTTTTCTTTTCTTTTAAAACGAATGGTTCATCTATCGTTCATCATTCTTAGCCTCTCTTTAGTTTATCAATTCTTGAACATGCGATTAGAAATGATTTTATTCCTGATAACATGTCACCCGAATTATGGCTTGAATCACAGGTAAAGAAGAATTCAATTTTATAACATTATTAAAGGTTATTAAAAAAAAAAAATCTATTATTATTATTATATTATTATTATTATTATTATTAAAAATCAAAAGATTTAAAATAATAATATATTTATATTTGAATTTATTTTAGTCATTACAAGTAGTCATATTTCTATATTCGGTTTGTAATGTTGTTATAACCGTCACAGAAAGTGTAGATTATTCAATGTGGAATTTCCTAAAAAAAGCTGAAATGTTAAAGTATCGAATACCAGAATTTCCTACTATACCTTCCTTAATGTCAGCAGATTCTGGTGTTGAATATTATCCTGATATAGGTAATTAAATGTTTTTTATAGTGTTTATAATCTTTATATATAATTTTAAATCATATATATATATATATTTATTTATTTATTTATATATTTACATATTACGACAATTTAATTTATTTAATATATATTCATAGTATTGGTTTGTAATAAATCTGCTCCTACAGATTTTACCACTTCTAAATTTAAGACACTTCATAATTTATTATCCAAATTTTTTAAAGATTCAAATTTAAAAATCTTTGGTAATTTAATTTAAATTTTTTTTTTTTTTTGATATTATCATCTTTTCTTTTTGCCATAAAAATTTTAATATGTTAATTATTTTTAATTAGGATCGATCTCAATGTCAAAATCGTTTTCAATGTTTAAGCATGAAAGTGACTTACCTTCTCCAAATCTATTCCTTTTGCCCTATGAGAATCAACCTCTTCGACTAAAGCAAGAAAGTGTTGGATTAAATTATTTAAATGCACCTGATACTTTTTTCGTCATGGCCGAGTCTTTGAGAAATCAAATATTTCAATTACCAAAGAGAGCTGGAAAAAAAGGCCAAGTTTCTGAAAAAGAATGGTAGTCTTAAATTACTATTGTTTTTTTTTTATAGTAAATATTAAATAATAATATTAATCTTTTGTGATTTCTTTGTTAAAGGTTTAAAAGTTCAATGAAAATTTGGGACATGGTTCGTAAATCAGAATTCCTTTCAGAATATGGAAAACTTTCTCAGAAAGTAAAAGAGATGTAATATAATTTCTTTCTGCAAATGTGGACTGATAACCATGATTTTGTTTAAATCTTATATTGACCCCCAAAGGACATGAAGGTAAAAGTCAAAAATTTAATTATTTCTTTTCTTTTGTTTGATAATCTTCAATAATCTTTCTAATATTTTTCTTTTTTTTCTCTCTCTTTAATAGTCATTTAATCAAGATCATTTTCTATTTAGAATAATGACAAGGTCTCATTGAGATATTATGGCCTCAGAGATGAAGAAGGGTCAACTTGAGTTATGTAGATTGAATTTTCATAATTCATTATTTGAGTGTTTGTGGATTATATTATTCTAAGAGCTTATATAGATGAAGGAAAAAAGGCTGTGTAATAGTAGTAGTAGTAGTAGTAATAGTTAGTAATTCGACAATCCTTTGAATGGCACAAACTATCTCTCTCTCTCTCTCTCCCCTGTTAACAAACAGCCACCTTTTCACCTCTTAGAATACTCTATAGAATATATTAATTGTATTCCTTCCCAAACAAAACAAAAAATTCATGAGGACCATAATCTGTTTCTTTTTTTTTTTTTTTTGTTATAATTTGATTGTGATAATGCCCTTTGATGACTCTTGAAAAAATATTTTCATTATTAGAAATATTCATTTATGTGTTGTCAAATAGAAGATTCAGTTGATCGATTGGACAATATGAATAATCCTTTTTCAATTGATTACAAATTATTATTATATTATTATTATTATATTATTATTATTATTATTATTTTCATTATTATATTTTTTTTTATTTATCTATTAAAAATAAAATATTTATTTTTTTTTTTAATTTTGTATTTATATTGAATTTTTATATTGAATTTTTTATTTGGCGGCGAAATATAAAAAATTTTTTTTATAGTGGTATTACAAAAAATCTAGAAAAATAAGAAAAATAATTGGGTCGACACTTACAAAAGCGCGTGTGGTTTAGTGGTATAATTGCCGCCTGCCACGCGGCAGACCCGGGTTCAATTCCCGGCGCGCGCATAATCTTTTGAAACGTATACAGTTATACGGGATACTGTTTTTATTATTAAAATTTTTTACCTGTTAGCCCATTATTCATTTTTCAACGCGTCTTATATTTTTTTTTATTGAGGATTTATTCTCTTGGGCATATATTATTGTTTGATATTACAACGGGTATTATGATTTACAAATGAATTTTTTTTTCTAACTTACTAGCAAAAATTATGCACACTGCTTTCATAACACGATTTATTATGGTTCGGGATTTCCTATCGTTCTTGGGTTTATATTATTTGAGTTTTTGATGGATCTAGACTTTTATTCTTCGTTCCGCCAGGATTTTACAGAGAACTTGTCTATAAGCATACCCTCGGGTTAAGAAAATCCTATGCATTTAAACAGGTTATGTTTATAGACGTTGAGACTTCATATATATTATATATAAATCTTGTGACTTTGGACAGGTTATTATATACGTATGTTTATAGACAGTATTACGAAGCATACGTTATTTAGGAATTTAAATTCATTATAATTCATTTATTTCAACTATTTTGATATTATTCTTTCTATAAATAAATTAAAAAAAAAAAAAAACGAATGATAAATTGGGTCGAGTATTTCCATTCATCTTTCTTGTGATTCTCATGATGAAAAAATTTTTAAAAGTTTGATTTATAAATTTTTCCTTTAATTGTACGCATTCTATAAAAAAAAGTCGAAATAGTTTTTCATAGAAGACGAAATTATTTTATTTAAAACCTGAAATTTTTTGACTACCCCAAAAATCAAATCGCAATTTTGGGAACATGTATACAAAATACTTTTTTTTTTTTACTCTAACCTTCCTTTGATCCGGGAGGGCAGCATATTTTTTTGGCTGCAAAAATTCAGGTCACGTTTTAGATAATGGAGAATTTTAGAGAATATACAAAAGTTGGTTGTACAATAACATCAAGATTAAAAAATAATAAATTCCAACAAATTACATTTTTTTTTAACTACGCGAAATTTTAAGATTTTTAATTTCATTTAGCCAAATGTATTAAACAAACAATATAATACTCATTTATATCATTGGGAATTACAAAATCACATTGTTTTGAATCTAAAATAATATGGTAATTGTCCTTTGTTATGATATAAAAATATTAAAGAATTGATTTCCAATATTATCAAAATTAACAAGTATTTGCTAACTCCATCCTAAGTGAAAGACTTTTTCAGCGAATTTGATGTAATGACCATAAAAAGAACACAATTGCACCAAACACATTAAAAATTTTGGTTTTTTGTAATTGGCGTTTAGTTTAAATATTAAATTAAAAAAATTTTCACATAATTCTTTATTTTTTTTTGCTTTTTTTTTGTGATGAAATAATATGTTGGATTGTTTAAATTAGTTTTTTAATAATAATAGAGGGAGTGTAATAAAAGAATATGTAAAATATCAAAATATGTAAAATGTGATTATAAAATTTTCTATATTTTTTGTTGTCAGTCACGTGGGAACAAACTACCCCCAAAATTAAAAAAAACTTGTAACCCCAAAATCAATAATAATTCGTGTCGCGTAGTTATTATAAAACTTTGTAAAACTCAATCTCTCTACTTCAAATACTAAATCAAATACCATTCAAATACTACCTCAAATAATAATAATAATAATAACCAAATGCTGCAGAAAAAAACTTGATTCTCGAGGATGGTATCAAAACGAACGTATTGTAGTTATTTTTTATTGCAGGAATTGACTCTCAAATTAGTGTTATTAACGTAAATAATATTAATAATGACGACAAAAAGCGAAGAGAAAAGAGAAAAAGAAAAAAATTAGGAAATTATGGAGATAATAATAAATATCAATATATTCGAAAGAAGATGATATTGAAGGAAAGGAAAAAGGTTTGAAGTTTGAACATATCATGAACGTAATATCATAATGATAATGAATAATTGATTTTATTATTATTATTTAGGTTGTAAATTATCAAATCTTTCGGATAATAATAATAATAATAATAAATCGTAACAACAACAAAACATCAAATAATTTATATTCAAACGGGAGATAATAAATTCATTAATAATAATAATAATCGTCGACGCTGACGACATTATAAAAATCATAAATCTTATATTTGTAATTCTTGAAATAGAGAAACTAAATTTCCTGGATGTTTGATTAAAAAGAATATCGATCAACCAGCTAAAAAAAATTGATGACAAGCGATTAGTTAATAATAATAATATTTCTTCTTCATTTTTAACAAGAATACCCGAATAATAATAATAGTAATAATAATAATAATAGTAATAATAATAATAATAATAGTAATAATAATGGCGGTAATAATAATAATGTAATAATGGCATATCCAAAAGAAACGGAAAGATCAACAAATTTAACAAAAGAAAAAACAAACAAAAAACAAAAAGAAACCTTGGTTGGAAGATTTTCTGTCTTCCTTGTAATGATTCTTTTATTTCTTTTATTCCTTTTTAATTCTTTTGTAGTGATTTTTTATTCAAGAAATGAGTTAAAATAAATTAAAATAAATTAAAAATAATTAAAAATGAATTAAAAATAAATTAATAATAAATTATTAAATAATTATTAAATAAATTATTAAATAAATTATTAAAATGTAATAAAAATATATTATAATTACAATTTCAATTTTTAAAATCCTAATAAATCATTATTTCTATTTTCTAAAAATTTAAATAAACTTCCCTTCTTTTTGCTCCATTGATTATGCCAATGATATGAAAAAATTTGTAATAATCTTTCTTTATTAAATTCAGTTTCTATAAATGCGTTTGGCATTGAATTATCCGGCTTACATAAAAATGGATCAGTATAACACCAAGGAATTATTAAAAATGTTTCTATCCCACTTTGAATTAATCTTCTAAATATTTTAAGATAAAGTTTTGATCCCCAATCCGTAGAATCTTTTTCTGGTGCAGGTCCATTATTCATTTCGGATAAAAATTCACATATATATGGTGATTTTTTACGAAATCTCATGACTGCTCCATTGAAAGGGAATCTTTCAGGTAAAAAACAATCCCATTGTCCTACCCATTCATATTGTGTTAATGGTGAAAAATCTCGAATAAGAAGTGAATCCATATCAAACCATATTCCACCATGTTCATATAATACCAATAATCGAATTAAATCTCCATCCAAATATGCATGTTTATCTTCTATATTTAAAAGGTATTTTGAATTTTCTAAGGGAGTTCCTTTACTTAAATCTTTTATATTACATTTTAAAATTTTAAATCTATTCGAATATCGTTCAATTAAAGGTTTTAAAATTGTTTCATCAGGAATATCTCCATTTGTCCAAAGAATTAATGAAGTATAATTACTATTTTGAGTAGCGAAAAATGATTTTAATGTTGCTAATTGTTTATCACCCAAAGGTTGTAGATCTGTTCTCCAATATGTATGAAATATAATTTTTTCTATCGGTTGACCTGGTTTTAACTTTATTTTCTTGGCAAAATCAAAACAATCCCAACCACGAGTTAAAGGTATTGAAGGAATAATGTCATTATACTCTATATTAGATTTCATATAATTCTCTAATTCTGTTGAGTTTAACTTGTCAAAACATCCGTAAAGACTTTCGATTTTAAATTCTTCGTTTACAACCCAATCTCTCCAATAAACCCGAACGTTTAGATGTAAATCAAAAACTGCAAAGAATAATAAAATAGTCAAAAAGAATAATGTAAAAAAGAATTTTAAAAATTTGAAAATGTTGGGACGTTTATGTCTAGGAATTATTGATAATAAAGGCATGATTATATATCGATTTATATCGATTCAATCGTTCGCTGGCAGGACAATTCTAAAAATTTCTCGTGAGGCGAGGCATAGAGCAAATTTGTTTTTATTGGCTGGTACAATGCGGAACCTCTATAATAGGAACTTAGAAAATCTTAAAACTATTTATGGAAAAAAATTTTTTCTCAAATTTCTTGGTTTATGTAAGCGATTTTAGCCAATCAGAATTCAAGAAAGTATATTCACATTTTATATTTTAACAATAAGGATTATGGATTTAACTGCATATTCTACCATTTTTTCAGTAATACCTTTTCTGAATATGTCCATATATCTCCATGATTTACATGTATATTTTTGAATTATAATTAAAGAAATTGAATCTAATACTTCAGAAACAGTTTTTTGTAATTTATTCCAAGTGTAATTATAATATTCTCTAGTGTATTTTTTTGCAGCATCTCAATACATTTGTATATAGTTTAATTCACAGTGATACTTGAGATAAAATATATATTTTTGTTCACATTCCCTATAAGAAATACGTATATTTAAAAAATACTTAAAATATTATTGAAATATTATTAAAATATATTTAAAATATATTTAAAATATACTTAATTATATTTGTGATAATCT
>CAJVPK010000924.1:0-18743 GCA_910592015.1 Diversispora eburnea | reverse complement strand
AATAATAATTATCAGAACACTCCAGTTAAATTTGCTGAAGTAACAAATGATAATGACCTCGATAGTGATGAGGAAGGATTATTGAATCAACTTCTGGAAGTTTATCTCAGTAAACACGAACAAGATGAGGACAGTTCTGATGAGAATACTAAAAAGTCTTGAACTGGTAATTATTTTAAAATTCCTGAGGTAAATACCTTTGAAATCCCCTTTCAAAACAAATCTAAGGCTGACAACAAAGCTAAAACTGAATCGAAAAAGGACTCCAAAAAGAAAAAGTCAAAGGGAAAACTTACAAAAAAATGAAATATAATATCCTATTAATTCAGGATATTTACAAGTATAAGAGATTTTAACTAATTTACACTATTAGTTATCTAACTTGAATCACTTAAGTTTACTAGTTGTAAACCTCCTGTTGGAACCTTATTTCACCTGACAGGTTGACTAGTAACACCGGCATTTTTTTTTTATTTTTGACTAGTGTATTCTTTTGTATTTGACTTGTGAATAATAATAATATGATAAATTAATAATATTTTTTTTAGTGTGATAGTTTACATTTATTACATTAACATTTGTAAAAAAATTTAGACATGATAATAATCAATAGAATGAAAATTTCTTAAATGAAAATGTAAAGAGAACAAATTTCAGATGGGTTGTAATATACTAATAATAGGCATACTATATGATCTCCAGATAATAAAATCCTTTTAAAATATGTTAAATTTTAGTGTAAATAATTTTATTCAAGAAATTATTATATATATTGTTGTTTGATATAATATTTGCTAAGTATTCAAAAGTATTATATCAAATAATTTATCAAATTCTCCTTGGATTCCTTTGATTAAAGTAAATTTTTAGTTAAAGTATATAAGTTTTAATGAATTTATTAACTGTTAAGAGCGTAAGTAATATAATTTTATATTAAACTTTAAAGATTTCATGTTTTTTTTTGTTCTTTAAAAGAAACTCAATTTAATAAGTTTATTAAAATAATTATCAAATAAAATAATACATATTGTAACTTAACATATTGATAAACTACAATAAATCATGCAATACCGAAATTCAAAATATTCATTTTTTGTACAAATTATACTATTAGGCTTCCATCAACATCTAATCTCCAGGGTCAAAAGAATTAGAAATCCATATTATCCAAAATGAAAGCCATACCTTCAAACATTTAGTTGGTGTGAAAATGTTCAAAATATTGGTAGGTTTGAGGTCAGAAATGATTAAATGGAATATGAGGAATCTTTCTTTGAACATTTCCTTTGATGAAATAGTAGCAATGCTGTATTACAGCCCATCCGGATTTTCTTTTGTGATAATATGAATTTTATGTTGACATATTGTCTATCAATGTCCATGCATATGAATTTTGACTTATAAGGTATAATGAACTAATTTCATATGTTTATTTTACACTGAATCTTAATTATATCTATAAATAACAATAAGGCTTGCTGATGAACAGTTTATTTTAGTTAGTCATCACCTTGAGAAATCTTGTCGCGTAGTAATATCTAGATTTCTTTATGCATGATCAACATAGCATACAGTCAAATTCACCTTTCAGGAACGCGAAAATAGTATCTATAGATAGATATTTCTAAAAACAATTTCAATAGTCCGTGTGTGCAAAAAGAACACAGAATAAAAACACTTTTCTGTGTTAAACATCAATCTGTGCCAAAAGAACACGTTGCATTATTACATAAATAGCAATGATAGCAATGAAGATTGCTTATACAAAAATGTTATATTTCGAATTTTATAATTTCATTTAAAAATTTAAAATGACTATTTTTTTCTCCTGTGGTTCTCGTTAAGGGCAACATAAAAAACAAAATTTCTTTCATGTGTTCTTAATTCTCCCCAATAAATTTCTTTAATGTTAAGATCATTATCCAAAGTTTATCTCCTAAGTCGTTTATCGTTTAGATTGTGGTAATGGTGAGATGATCAATTGTGTATAAAGAGATATGATTTATAAAGTGCAATTGTTTATATCTTCTTTTTTTCTTTTAAAATAAGGAACGAGGCCTTAGTCTTTTTTGGTGCTAGACAGTTTTTGTTGTTGGGGAATAAGGATTTTAATTAAAAAAAAAAAAAACTTGATCAATTCTTGAACAGGACTGTGGGGGGTTAAATCTTTTTAAAATGAAAATCTAAAATTATTTAATTCTTTAAATCGATGACCGAGTTTCGGGGATGAAAACAACGTGAAAATAATTATTGGCAAACAATGAAATGATAACGCCCCACAAAAAAATTTATTTTCATGTGCCTTTCTATTCTGGATAAGGTTGATAAAGTAAAGTAATGCTCCTAATCACTTAATCTCTTTAATCAATATCCAGAAATAAAAAAAATACGTACAATTTTTTTTTTGTAAAATTTATGGAAATGATTTCGATTGATAAAATTAGTATTATTTTTTTATATATATTTTTATTTTGTATTGTTTCTTATTTTTTTTTTAAATGTTTTAACACATCGCAGCTCATTACATTTCATCTACAAAAAGAAAATAATTTTCTTTTCTTTTGTCCTTGTCTTCAAGAAAAAAAAACTGCAGTTTTATTCTTACACTGACGCATTTAGTTAACGTGAGAATTTAGATACGCCAATTTTCCTTTTTAATGAATTAACGGCATACTTTTTATATCGTAAAAATTTTCATATTGTTAGTCTTTAATCACTTGATCAAATTTTGAGAAAACAAAATAAAAGGGAGTTCTCTAAAGTTTATTTACTCTTTAAACATTCAAAGCTCTCTCAAAAAAAAAGAAAAAAAAAAGAGTCTAAAATATTTACCTGATAGTTATCGTAATTCCTTCGTTCTTTATATTAATCCAATTTCCAACTATTTTACGAACAATTTGAACAATTTTTACGAACAATTTGAACAATTTGAACAATTTTACGAACAATTTTTATCTTCCTTTTTTAAGAGATAATTAAATTTTATAAATTTCAATTTCTTGAGTGACCAGCATTAGTTTTTTCTCATTGGTTATATATATAAAATGCCCGACGTCAGCCATTCTGAGGAAATTTCAAAAACTCATGTGCCAACCACATTTAAATGGAGTAGTTGGGGTTCAAATGTAAAATTGGCCGGAAGTTTTGACTCACCATATACACCATGGCAACCAATCCAAATGAAAAAAGTTGAAAATTCACCCTACTTTGAAGTTACACTTGATTTACAACCAAACAAAACTTATGATTACAAATTTGTCGTTGATGAAACGAATTGGGTTTTGGATCCTGATAGACCTAAATTTCCCGATTCTACGGGATATAATGAGAATCACCAGGTTTATGTTGAAGCACCGCCGCCCCCTTCTCCTATGCCTAAGGAACCAGAATCTCCAACTATTTATGAGCAAGAAATCGAGGAGTTTAATTTAAAAGATGATGAACATGAAATTCAACATGATGTTAAGTCAGAACAACAATTGATTGAACAACAATCGATAGCGGATGAAGTTGAAAAAACCATAGAAGAAATTGAGGAGCAGAATATTGTAAATAATGTCAATGAACAAGAGATCGTCCATGAACAAGAAATCGAGAAGCATAATATTGCCAATGAACACAATGAACAAGAGATCATCCATGAACAAGAAATCGAGAAGCAGAATATTGTTAATGAACAAGAAACCGAGGAACAGAATATTGTCTATGAACAAGAAATCGAGGATCAAAAAATTGTCTGTGAACAAGAAACCGAGGAGCAGAATATTGTCGAACAAGAAATTGAGGAGCAGAAGATTATCTATGAGCAAGAAATCGAAAAAGGATTACCCAATGAAATATCGATTACTGCAATCAAAGAAGCAACTGTCGAGGAAGCAGATGAGATTAATAATATAACAATAGAAAAGGAAGAAATACCAATTGAAGCCGAAGAACCAGTAGAAAAACAAGAGATCATCGAGGAACCGTTTATTGAGAAAGTATATGTAGAAAGAAAAGAGCTTAAGGAAGACAAAGAAATCATTGAAAAATATCAGGAATTATCTGAAGAATCTAAAACTAACGTTATTTCCAACGTGTTTGAGGAGACTACTCTTAAAGCTGATGTATCTATATCTTTACAAACCAAGACTTTGGAAAATGCTATTGAAGAAAAATCGGTTGATAACGGGGTGGAATCTGTAATAGAATCTTCAGATATTCCGCATACTGATAAAATAACGAATTCTTTACAACCTTCACAAATAATCAAAGAAGAAAAAACCATAGTTATTTCTGAAGAAATAGATACTAATAAAATTATCATTAATGAAACGACAAGCGAAATCCAGGTTGAAGAAATTTCCGAGACACCACTAGAATTGGACTTACCAAACGAATCAATTACAGAGACAGAGGTGCCTTCAGTCACTGAGGTGCCTTTAACAAAAGAGATATCAGGTGATCTAATTGATAAGAAAGTCAATGAAGAAACAACACTACCTGCTCTTGATTTAACGGTTACGATTTCCAATGTCACAATCGATAACGCCAATAATACCGATAATACCACTCATAAAGATGAAAAAGTCGAACCACACGAAAGTTTGCCCGAAATGTTGGTATCAAACGTTATTTTAGAAAAAAGTGAAAAGGTTGAAAAGGAATTTGTATCTACAAGTGATTTGATGACTGAAAATATTATTGTTGAAAAAGAATCTATTGTGTGCGAACTCGAAGAAAATTCCGTGAAAGAAACAGAAACATTTAAGGAAAGAAATGTCATTTCTGATACAAATGAGATTTTATCGATGTCTGTCGAAGAAATTCACAAAGAATACGAGACGGTTCAAGAACAAACCTTACCTAGAGTATTGGAAAAAACACTTGAACAAAGTCCATCAATTAATTCATCAATTTTGGAGGTTAGTGAGATTCCTAAAGAATCTTTAACGACGACTGAAACAAATGAAGTTATAAATAATCATGATAATTTATATAATTTGGACAACGATATTACTGAACAAAAGATAGAATTTGTTAATGTGAAAAACGAATTAGATACATACAGTGATGATAGTGATACCATTGTCGAGGAAAATTCCAACGATGTTGTTAGCGAAAATTTATCTTCTATTAATATAATTAAGGAATCAACCTTTACAGAATTTCATGAAAAATCTAATGATAGTTTGGAAGAAAATGTCGATAAATCGATTCCTATTCAAGATGAAGAAATCTCCGAAGTCACATATGACGATTGGGAAGTTCAGATTGCAGAAAATAATACCACTGATATCACACGGAAATCCGTGGACGGGACTCAAGCTGATAAATCTTCAGACCATGAACCTAAAATTGAACTTATCAATGAAAATGAAGTGCACGATATCGATAACTCTCCAGAACCAGCCTTTTTCACTGAAACACAATCCAAAGATGAAATTGGGAAATCAACTTGGTCTAAAATCAAGGGATTATCCGTTTCCACATACGAAGAAACTATTTCGGAAGAAAAATTGCAAGAGATAGACGAGATAAACGAGGTACATGCACACATGATAGACAACAAACTAGAACCTGAAAGGTCATTAAATTCTCTTACATCTTATGAAAATGAGGAAAAAAGTCCCGATCATGATGAAAATTCTCATCATGATAATCCCACGAAAATGGACAATGAGGCCTTTATAATAAAAGATACGGAAACTGAAATTAAGCACACCGAAAATTTGACAATTTCATATGATAATGTCAATAGTGTCAGTGAGATCCAAAATAACTTATCAATAACTCAAAAAGATTCTATGACCGAAGATATTAAACTTCATGAATTCGAATCTTTGGGTAAAATAACAACCGAAAATAGTTTGTCTGACAACTTATCGGATGAAGCACCAGGCAGTAGTGCAACTGCTTGTATGACCACAACAGTATCAGACGACGAAAAATCAGATTTTTATTCGATTCCAAACGAAATGAACACTGTCGAAGAAATTAAACCAATTTCCAAATCAACAAACGGTCGAAAGCGAGGTATGACAATATTTTCGCCCGGAGAATCGACAAAAGATGCCAATATGGTAAAATCAAGACATACCAAGAAGAACCTTAAGGTCTCGTCATCACGAGAAGTTGTAATGACAAAAAAATTTGAGACACAAAAATATGAAGATAACGACACTAAAGGTAATATATTTTATCTGATAGCATCCTTAGTTACAACCTTTACTTTGGGAATTATATCAATGTTGATCAAGGCGGTTTCTGGGAATAATAGGAGATAATCACAACATTTTGGTCGCTGGACCGGCACATTTAATTTATTCTTCAATAAGGATTTTTTTTATTTCAAATCTTTTTATTTTATTTTATTTATTTAATTCAAGTAACCTTAATGTAGTGTACACATCGTTCTTGATTTATTTATATGATTTATTGTATTTAAAATGAAAAATATTCTTTTCACACTTCTCCCCCACTCCTATATATACATTATTGTATTTTGTATTTTATCACAACAAAATATTTTGTGTAACGAATGGTTATTTACAATTATCTTGTATTTAATAAAAGCTTCATCTGAAGGAAATTTTTCTAATTTTAGCATCCAAGATTTATAATTTGCCAATTATCTGCGGTCCCCGGATTTATTACTATTAATATAAAAGGGTTTATATAATTGAAAGGGGGTATTATCAACAAGAACACGTGACTGGTCCTCGAATTTTAGCCAATAAAATTCTATATAAATTTATAACACGTGATTATTCGAGAGAATATCAATTTTTATTGGCTGAAATTCGAGGATCAGTCACGTGTTCTTGTTGAATTATATAAAATCATTATCGCACTAATTTGAAAACCGCAAATAGGCAAATGCAAAAATTTTACCTAATTATGACATGTGTTGTCATCACAAAAAACAGAATAGAAACAAGTTTCTCTTTTTATAAAATTTAGATAAAGAATGAGAAAAAAAAAAGTTGATCCCTTTTATAAATAATGTTTATTATACTTGTTTTATTGAAGAAACCTACACCAAGACTTTTAATCTTTCCTATACTAACAAATATTCACCTTCTCATTACGAAAATTATGAAAAAAAAATCTAATAACAATTTTACTTTGAGAATTGTAATAGCATTTAGACAAGTTCCACTGACTAAAAGTCTATTTGTTCTTATTTAAATTTCTACTGCTTATTGTCATCCTTATTACTATAATGAATAGTGAGACTTGAAGCACTGGAGGGAAATTCAGTCCCAATCCAATAATCCAAATAATCCAAATGAAACCACTAAACTAATTTAAATTAAATTATTAGATTATAATCTTGGGATTATTTTCTTCACGGATATCTTTAATAAAAAGTGATTCGCGTATATTACGTCATCATACACTGTGCAACTAAATACATAAGTGTTCTACATAAGTATGCTGACAAATTCATAAAATTTCCTGCGGACCAAGCTTGTTTTTTATTGTCGCATGCTTATGCATTGATTTAAAGCAAAAATGATGCCACAGTATTACAGTATAAATTATTATGGCTTTAATTTCATTTTATTACGCCTCATCTATTTGCCTTAATTTTTTCCTGCGCCTCCTCTATCCAAATGAGTAAAGATGCATATAATGCATGCAGTTCACATCTTTCAATGGCGTCCATTCATTAATATATTAATCTTAAATATAAAATCTAGAAAAGATGATCCTCAATAAGTCACAAATATATCACAATAGTTATAACTATGTCACCTGATTTTCAATCTTTGAATTTCCGAAAAAAGATTGGGGCAGTGGAAAGAAAGCCACCTAAAAAGAATGATGTTAGAGGCTTAATTTTAATTGGGAATTTTAAAAAAGATATTCAAAATAATGGTTAACGCTTTCCCCTTTTTATTGATTCTTTTATATGTTCATTAAATGAATTATGAAAGATGGATTATTTTTCTGTGTAATCGTCTACAAAAGAGTCAACACACGATGATCCTGTGATAATAATTATTATTGGGTTGGTGATACTTATATATTAAATAAGTCGAAACCGGGTTATTCCGGAGCGTCATTCCTCTAAAAAAAAAAAAAAAACAAAAATGCTGATTTCAATGCCTGACACGAGACAAGTTTTTTATACTGGCAACACAAACAATAAATTTAATAATTTCTCATAAAAATTTATTTCAGATCGTTCAGATCGTAACTGATGCTGCACAGCAAATAATAAGATGAAACATTAAAGTTTTATTGGACAAAAAAAATTTTTTTTTATTTTATTTTAATACAGAGTAAATATATCCCAGAATTTTTTTTTCGCCACGTATCACGTATTCTATCACTGATTCTAGTATCATATCAATTATATAACCTAAAGGGGTGCATCCAAAAAGTGATTTTTTTGCGTAAGCAGTTAGTATAAACGGGTGTAGTTGGCTGAGGCAAACAACTTTTTTTCTTGCATACGGTTGCACTGGAGAGGGGTTTTGCTGCCTCGCTAACGACCTCACAGAAATTTTTTTTTTTCGGCAAGCAAATATTTTTACGCGGAACGGACTGCTTTTTGTTCTTTCTTTAATATTTGTTCGCAATTGCCGAGTAGTTCTTCTCTTCACCTCCCAAAAAGCATTTGTTATTGTTGGAGAATTTTCCCCCTACTTCTTTGATCCAAAACTTTGAAAGTTTGTAAAAATGGTCAGTCCAACAATTGCGCAGCCGGATAGCAGTCTCGCTGGTTCCAGCGTCAGCAATGTGAATCTGATCAAACCTACTAGTGCGAAATTAATAACTACCGAAACAGAAATTAATCGGTCGATTACTATTCGATCACCCGTTCCAGAATCACCAAAAGAACAAATTAACAATAACGAAGAATTTGAGGAACATTCTCAAGAAATTGAACAGCCTCCCAAAAAAATTATACCTCCTCCTGCTCCCATACCTTCTGTAAATGTATGGCAAGTAAGAATGAATGCTAAAAAGGTAACTGAAGTTACCTCCAACGGTATTGATAAAGAAAAAGAAGTTGTGAATAATGGAAAAAAGATTGAAACTCGAGAAATTGATCAAAAGGAACAACCGGATGGTATGTCCCCCTTTTTTTTTTAATATTCCTTTTAGATATATATTCTCCTTTTTTCCTGTATATTACATTTGCGAAAATTTTATTTTATTTTATGTGGTTCTCAATAAGTCATTAGTCATTAGAAGTAAGACATTATCATGTGCCGAATCAAATAAATGTTAGTCTCTACGTTCGCACAGGGAAGGTTCATCTGGCATCCGTTAAAACATTCAACTATCTACCGGTTGGAATTAGCCTTCATTTGGTTAATAAAAGGCATTCCAAGCTATTCCCTGTGCGTTTGTATGGGATATATATCATCATTTGGAAAAGTAAGAGAATTTACTTTTATCCTTATTATTTATATAAAATATATTATAGATAACAAGAGATTCTCAAAGAAAGAATCAAAAAAATCAAAACCCCCCCCAATATTACCACCTTTGGAAGATCAAACAAGTTGGCCTGCACCAGCAGAAGTTTTAATTAAAGATAAAGAAAAGGAACATGTTGATTCTTCTGAAAAGAAACAACCTAATGATAATGTGACCAAAAAAGAAGAGAGTCCCAAAAGAGGTATCACTATAACTTAATTTATATATAAAATTTTTTTTTATAAAATTTTTATCTCTCTTTAATGTCTTTTCATGGCTTTTTTTTTTTCATATCTCCTCTCATATCAGGTAAAGGTAAATGGATCCCATATACCCCGATTATTACACACAACACACCGTTGCCTAATCATGATCGGACAAAACCTCGACGTCGTAGTGAAGATCATTCTGGATTGCGGGAACACAGATCTAGTGAAAAGGTTATAAATACGGAAACAGTGACTCATACAGTACCAAATAACAATAATCCAAATAGACGTCGTGCTAGTGTTCCCACACCAACAAGAGAATATAACCGACGTTATTCACAATCTGGTGACAATCATATTGGACATCACTCTAATGGAGGGTCATCATATCGCGGCGGTAGAAGGGGAGGAAGAGGTATGGCTTTTCAACTATTATAATTTTTTCATCAATATATAATATAATATAATATATAATATAATATGTAATATAATATGTAATATACTTATTTCGTATAATTTTCATTATTTTCGCTTGAATTTAGGTCGTTCTTATAATGGTACTCGGGGACCCCCTCGTTCTGCATCCGCGCCTTATACATCTGGTTATGTTCAACAATATAACAATATGTACGGTACAAAAATTGGTGTAGTCTATGATATCGAAATTTTAAAATTTTATATTTTACAACAAATGTATGCCTTTAAAAATGGTTTTTTTTAAGTTTTATTGACATAAAAAAAATATATAAATTGATATAAATCTATTTTATATTTCAGAGAATATTATTTTAGCCTTGACAACCTTTGCAAGGATATATATTTACGGAATAATGTAAGGATTTTTATCATAAACATTTGAAATCGTCAAATGAATCCCTTTATTATTAAGATTATTAATTTTAAAATGCACTCTTTTTTTGTGTTTATAGATGGATATGGAGGGTTATGTTCCAATTGCTTTATTAGCCGGATTTAACAGAGTTAAGGCTCTTACGATGGACTTGGATCTTGTTCGTGAGGTAAAAATTTTAATCATGTTAATTAAATTCTTTCATATTATCTATTATCTAATGATTATTGAACTTTTTTATGAAAGGCTCTTCTTAATAGTTACATCGTTGAGGTTAATGAAGACAAAGTCAGGAAACGTGAAGGATGGGATTTCTGGCTATTGCCAAAACATGTATGTATATTTAACATCAATTATCGCTTGTAAGATTCCGTTATCTTATGATTTTTTTTTTATTTTATTTTAGTACGATGCAGTTGAACAACAAGTTATGGAGGACTTCAATAATAATGGTCAAACAACAACCACAATAACTGACGCTGTTAATAATTTACAACAATCACCACAAAATGTGCTGTCACTACAAAGCGAACAATCACGACAATATGAGACACATACAGATAAAAATTACATAGCATTGGATGAAGACAAGGAAAATCGGGAGATGCCAATCATTCCCGAAGGTTCATCTGAAAATGGTTCACCCGTTTCAAACCCCTGGATTGTACAAACTAAAAAACGACGCACATCATCTTCACCTACAAATAAACTTTCTCGTGAAATTCCAAAGCAAGTTATATCAAATAATGATGATGAACTTTTTCAATTTGATGAAGATTGGACTGGTGATTCAAGAAACAATACAGTACAGAAATATTATGCCACTTCAGAAGAGGACGAGGACGATGATGAATTTGATGATGACACTGTTGCCAGTATTTTGATAGTAACACAGAAAAAGAAAGACAAGAGCCATGTTCAATATGAGAGAAAGGCCATGAATGGTGAATTTTTAAATAGTCATAAATTACCTTGATAAATTTATGTATGTTAATCAATTTTTTTTTTGCCTCTGAAATTCCAGACGAGATTGGTGAAATGATTAACGAAGGGCTTTATCATTATGAACATGATATTCACAAACAAAAGTTAGCATATAAAATATTTGTTTTTTTAAAAAAAAAAATTAAAATTCTCTGTTAATAACCATTTTGGGGGGGTTTTTTTTAGATGTTCAGGTAGTTTTATTGGTACGAAAAAAGTGGACATTGTTAGGTAAATTCCTCTTTCATATTTAACAGTACCCGATTATTCGTTTAAATGGTTATCTTATGGATTTTTTATAAATTCGTATATAGTGAGGAACAGTTTGCATCAATAGTTTCTTCAGCCAAATCAAAAGATGGGCTTTCAGGAGCCAATATATCGAATAAAGCTGTTACAGAAAGTGAAAAGAAAAGGTATAATTTATTTCATTAAAATCTTACATATAATTTATATTTTAAAAAAACTAATTCACGTCAATATTACGTTAACAGCAAGAAAAAATCGACTCGTTTCTGGCCTGTTAAAGGTGCTCCGCAAGGACACAATTCCAATGCTAAAAATAATCATAAAAATGTACCAGATACTCGTCAATATTTTGCACAAGATGCTGTTGGTTGGGTGCTTGGGTAATATTGCATTACAATTGTCATTTATTACAATTGTCATTTATTGCATTTGACATTTTTAATTAATCCGAGAATACTAAAAAAAACTATAAAAATTTTTAATTATCCATAGTGATCAACCTTACCATCCTCCGGAAGGATCATCACCAGTAAACTCGCCTTTAAGTCATAGTAATGGAGTGACTTATAGTTGTTCTGAGCAACTGTCATCTTCTGTTGACTTGGCGCGTTCATTTCCTTCCTTCCAACATCCGAGTCATGAACTTTTACGTGAAAATGGGTTCATTCAGCATAAATATTACAAATATCACGCCAAGGCTTTGAAAGGTTAGAATCCTATGTGAAATTATTATCATAACATTTAAACATTGATTGAGCAAACATTCATCTTTAATTATTCATCCTAAACATTATTTCTTTTTTTTTTATATTCTAATAGAACGCAAGCGCCAAGGCGTTGGCCAATCTCAGGAAATGAATACACTCTTCAGATTTTGGTCACACTTTTTGCGTGAGCATTTCAACAAACGCATGTATTCTGAGTTTAAGAAACTTGCAGTTGAAGATTCTACCGCAAATTATCGTTATGGTCTTGAATGTTTATTCCGATTTTATTCATATGGTCTTGAGAAAAAATATCGACAAGATCTATTCGATGATTTTCAAGAATTGACCTTGAATGATTATGAAAATGGATACCTCTATGGACTTGAAAAATTTTGGGCTTATTTATATTATAGAAAAGACAAAAATACGAGAAAGATTGAAGTCTGTGAGAAATTGAATCAATATGTTGAGAATTATAAGGTTGATTGAATAATTTTATTCTTAATATAAAAATATCTCTCTCCATTATTTTACTATTATTATTTTTTATTATAATTTCATAATTATTTTTATTATTATTATTTGTGTAGAACATTGATGACTTTAGAATTGCACATAAGCCTTCACACGTTCATTCAACCAATAACCACTACACAAAACCTCAAAATCAACAAAATCAAGGTCACAATGTAACTAGTTCGTCTACTTCAAATAATGAATTACCAACTTCTTCTTTAGGGAATTCTTCTCATCCTGTTGCTTCAGCCGAAAATTTTCCCCCGTTGACAGTAACAGCATCACGATAAATCTTTCGTAAAATTATGTGAAGAAATTCACTATTAGAGATTCATTCTTTATTCGCTAATTAATAAGAAATTGTTCAAAATTGTATTATATATTATATTGCAAGATTTAGTAGTTATCGGGTTATAAATTTATCAATCTTGCAATAGGATTTGCATGTTTATTAGTTTTTTTTTTTTTTTTTTTTGCAAATTTTTTTTTCTAAGTAATTACTATCTCATTACCAATATTTTTTTGGTAATAAATTTCTCTTAGAAATATTTTTTTAAAAAACATAGCTATATTTTCTGGAGATATTATATATATTTATATATATCTATCTATCTATATACAATTTTTTTTTGCATTTGTCTTTTTTTTTTTGTTCATAGAAATTCTTGATGATAAATATTTTATTTTTTCTATTCAAATATGTTTTGATATTATATATTTTTTATTTTTATTATTCAAAAAAAAATAAATAATTTGATGCCCAATGTAAAATAGTTCTAAAGTCTATTATTATTAGTATTTTATCTTATTATAACACTAACTTAAATGGTACATCATGATACCCTTCATTAATTAATGTTGGAGTGAGGAACTAGGATTTAAATGTGAAATTGTCTCCCCGACACTTTTATTGATGCACTAAGATATGTTTAGATATCTGTTTCTTGGTTGTTGTATTAACAAAAATTCACGATTTTGATTGGCCAAAGTCAACGAAAATCTCGTGATATACCTGGCTTTAAACGATCTCCAAATTTAGGTGATCTCATGGGAGCTTGAGTATTACTAATACTCAATCTAAGGATGCAGACGGAACTAATTGATTTCACCTGGTGTAACTGGTGTAACTGGTGAAACTGGTGCACCAATGGTGCATCTCGAAGATCAATTTATTCACCTGGTGAAATAAGTGATATTGGTGAAATATATGATATTGGTGAAACTGATGATATTGGTGAAATGTGGAGAAACAGATTCACCAATTATGTCTGCTAATTAATAATATTAATAATATTATTGATAATTGATTGATAAACGATTGATAAACGATTGAATACGTAATACTAATTTTAACCCAGGGATTATCCCTTTACTACCCTTGTCAATACAAAAATTATTTTATTGGTTTAAATATATAATAAATCAAGAAAAAGGAAAATAATATTATATAGCCTGGTTATTCTTCTAATAATATTTATTTTAAGTGCAATAATTATAACAACATCGAAAATGGACACAGTGTGCAAATGAAAATAAAAATAAACCCATAATTTAACTCTTAAATTTTTTTATTATAAATTTATTTATATTTAATTATCATATAAAAAATAATAAATGTTAAAATGATAAAATCATTATTTAACTATTTTACTATTTTTAGATCTCGTTTAATATCCTTTGTGCTAATCGAATTAGATATTACCTAAATTGTTATTTCTTTCATTTGTATTTTGCCTATTATTAGTAAATCCAAATAAACTATCTCCTGTGGATAAAAATGTGGGCCATGTTAAATCAACAAATTGATTTATATTTAAGCTAATGGATGATACATCTTCATTTTCGAATACCTCTTCTAATTCATCTTCGCCTTTTTCCAAAATTCCATTTTTTTTAAATATATTATAAGTGATTACAGATTCATTAATATTCTTATGCAATTCACTTTCACTTAAATCTTTATTATGAAATTATATTTCTTTATCTATATTGGAATATAGTAGGATTGAATCTTTGCCATACATTCTATTTTTGATAAATTTAAATTTGTATGCCGTTCTCCAAAAAACCACTTGAGCGTTGAAAAATTTTTCTCGCAGGTAGCTTGAAATGAAACAATTAAAAGCTAACTCTTATAATTGATCAGTTTCATTTTCTTGAACATTAATACTTAACCATCATTTCATTGGAGTTTCTCGATAAGTATCATAAGGTAGATTGTAAGGTGCCACATTTCTTTTCCATGATCTCATTTTCATTAAAAGCTTAAGGCATGATTCTTCACTATAACCTAAATTATGCCATATTGTTGATGCAGTTTCATAGATTCTATTTAATGCCACTTGTTTTAATCCGACACCTATAATTTAATGAAAAGTTTATTAATTCTATTAAAAATTTTTTTAAATATTTTTAAAAAATTAAAAATACCTCTATATAAAAGATGAAACCAATATATAAGAATATATGTGTTATTGATAAATTCTTCCAAACGATGATTATATTTAAAAATAATTAAGGATTTTCATGATTTTTGCATCGAGTTTTATTAATCAAATAAAAAATTGGTCAAATTTATATTTCGTGCTTCGAGAACATTTGTTAATTCTTTTATTGGTTTAAGAATAGGTGCTATTTGATTACAATTTGAATAAAACTCTTCACTTTGGAGTAAAGTAAATACATTTTTGTTTGTAATTATTTCTAGATGGTTTTTTAAAATCTGAAAAAAAAATAGAATAAAATAAATAAAATAAATAATAAATAATAAATATAGATAACAAATTTAAATATTTTTATCTAATAAAATACTGATTTTGATCGTGTAATAGAATCAGCTGTAGTATATAATGTACCCCATCTTGTTTTACAATATGATTGAATTTCACCTCCTTTAATTTTCATTATATTTAATTGTTCTTTATAATATCCATGTGCAGCATGTGAATTATTAAAAAATCCAATAATACTACTACAGTTAGAAATAATTTTTTTAACAGATTCAATCTCTGCAAAATCTGAAGCAACTAAATTAATTGCATGAGCTATACATCTTAAATTTAAAATAAAAGGATTTGTTTCATGTATAATACGTCATGCAACTCTTAAATTTGCTCCATGATTAGTTACAATTGTCACGAATTTTTCTATTCCAATATTTTGCTAAACTTCTTCTGCTATAAATGTTCCAGTTTGTTTTTTTACATTGTATGATTTGAGTTTTATAAGATATTCCTTTCTTGTTGAAGTTGTTATAATATAATTATAAATAGAATCATGTCTTGAAGAGGTCCATCCATCAAGACCTAATAACAATAATTAATATTGTTAAAAAAATATAATATGTTTAATATAGATAAAATATTACTTACTAATAGTTAAATGATTGCTTTTTTCCAATTCGGTATCAATTTTTTTTTTCAATTCGTAATGTTTCTTGATTTAATAATTTATTAGAAAGAGTAGTACGTGAAGGTAAATTATATCCTGGAACAGCAATCAATAATAAATGGATTTTCAATAGTTTAAAATAGAAATCCACAACAAACCCATGCTTTAAGAATTGTTTGATCAAGTTCATTTGCTTTTACAATAGGTAAAGAAGTAATACTATTAAAATGCTTTGTAATTTGTAATTGTTTTATCTTTCGAGTTTGAATATTATTAGTATTAGAAGCTTCTTCTAATATTATTTCTCTTCAAAATGTTTTTATTTTGTCAGATATTCTTTTACAATTTCTAGCTAAATGAATTTTCATATCTTTTAAATGTCCTCTTGACCATTTCTCATTACAAAATTTACACGCTTCATAAAGTTCTCTTCTTAAATCATTAACTTTTATAAAATAATTTCAAATCTCTCCTGTTTTTTTACCTCCAGAATATTTTCTTTTTTTAAAATTTGTATTTTTTGTTGATAAAGAAAAATTTGATAAATCTTCTTCTGTATTTTCTTCCGTAATTTCTTCTACAATGTCTTTTATAATATTGATAATAAAAGATATTTCTCTTGTAAAAAATAAACTACTATTATAACTGATAAAACTGTTTTCACTTTCTAAACTTGATTCAATATTCATAATTATATTATATAATAATTATAATAGTTAAAAAATTTTTACATTTTATGCAATGTGTTTAACAATGGTAAAATATATTTCACCAATTTACCAGTTTCACCAGTTTCACCAGTTTCACCAATTCACTAATATTACCATTTCACCAATTTCCCTAATGATGATTGGTGATTGATAACAGGTGGAGTTTGGTATACTTTAAGGATTTAGTTCCTTAAGTATTACTATAGATTTTTATTCCACTTACAAGTAATTATAATTACACTTAAAGTTTCTTATAGGCCAGATATATAAATTAATATTAAAAATATCTATAAAAAAATGGAAAAGGAAAATATATATAAGAAGATATTTCCTTTACTTAAAGTTTTCTTTCTTAACTCAGGTGTTAAAAACAAATATTTTCTCTTTTGTGAATTATTATTTTTCAAGAAAGCAAATAAATTTTCTATCAAAATTATGGTCATATGCATGTCTCTTAAAGTTCTTTATAAAAAATTTCTATATAAAAAAAAAAACATTAATTAATCCTAATCAGTAATAAAGTATATATCAAACTTCAATTGTCAGGTTTTCTTTATTTTTTTTCCTTTTATTATAGAAATCCTCTTGCAAATTTTTTGACTGCATAACAATGTAAATAGTTAATAAAAAAAAAATCAACACTGTTATCTATTGTCATTTTTTTCAAAAGTATTTATATCTGCATCTGTAGTTAACTCATCAGTATTTATATCTGTATTCATAATTAACTCATTGATATTTAGTATCCATAGTTAACTCTATACTTGCATACAAAATTATTTTGGGATCCCAAAATTACAATTTTGAAAAAAAAGTCAAAATAGTTTTTTATAGAAGACAAAATTATTTTACTTAAAATCCAAAATTTTTTGTCTACTCAGATTTATTCTTTGATTGAATATATATATAACTGAATATTTTTTTTACTTCCATATATAGAATAGATTCTGCATAAATCTCAAAAAATCAGAATGTCTCAAAATCCAAAATCAATTTTGGAAATATATATAGTTAACTCATTAGTATTATTCATGATATTTTAATTTTCAAAGTAATTAATTTTTTTTTTATTTTTGTCTATCCTTTTGAGTGAATATTTTCTTTAAAAGTTTTGATTTTCTTCTTATTTATTGTTCTATTTATTCTCACATTGACAGTTCTGCTTATTAATTGATATAGGTAAACTTGTTTCCTTGAACATTCTTTTTTTTCAAATTTTTGTAAATTTATAACCTGACTTAGAATTTTAATATAAAGATTTGAAAGTTAGCAAAACATTTTAATTTCTACCTTATTCAAGTATTAAGTAATTGAGAAATTCACCTAATTTCATAGGTCTAGTATCAGATTAGTGAAAAATCTTAAATAGTAAGTAACCAAGAAAACTACTTATATTCTGACTATATTTGCATATAAAATTATTTTGGAATTACAATTTTAAAAAAAAAAGTTAAAATAATTTTTTATAGAAAACAAAATTATTTTACTTAAAACCTGAAATTTTTTGATTATCTAAATAAATTTTTTGATTGAAAATATACTTAACTAGATATTTTTTACTTCTATATATAAAATAAATTCTAAATAAATTTCAAAAAGATAAAAAAATACTTAAAATATAATTAAAATATTATTGAAATATTATTAAAATATATTTAAAATATACTTAAAAAATACTTAATTTAGGTAATGAGTAAGTATATTTTAAGTA
>CAJVPK010000923.1:0-18757 GCA_910592015.1 Diversispora eburnea | reverse complement strand
GATCCTCAAGAAATTCTGAGAATTATTTAAGTAGTTTAAGTTAGTTTAGTTAAAGAATATTAGTTATCCTTCAGACCCTTGTCCACATATTGGTGTGACAATATACTTAAAAAATACTTAATTTAGATAATAAGTAAGTATGTTTTAAATATATACTCAAAATATACTTACTCATTATCTAAATTAAGTATTTATTAAGTATATTTTAAATATATTTTAATTATAAAACAATAATATTTTAAATAGTTTTTATATACTTAAAAAATATTTAATAAAATATATTTTAAGTATATTTTAAATATCATAGTTTTTATAGGGTAACACTTGATTTTTGTTTTTAAAAATTCTAGCTTCTAAATAATAAATTTTAAAATAATAGTTACTATACATGTTTTAATTTTTGAGTTTTAAAAATTTTTTTGAGATGTTTTGATATCAAATTTATAATCTTGATTTTATATAAATAGATAATTTATATGGAAATTATTATTTAATAAAATCTTAATTGTGAATAAAATTTTATACAAAATAATTACAGCCAAGGTGATTATATAGTTAATTATTCTTTCTAAAAAAAAATAAACATGTCAAATTTCATAACAATTGAATTAGTGATTACCAAGAAATTAACTCTTAAAAATTAAAATTTTAAGTATAAAAAATTTTATTTAATCTAAAATTTCAATTTTTAAAGTTAATTTCTTAATAATCACTAATTCAATTGTTATGCTTATTCTCTTTAGAAAGGACAATTAACTGTATAATCATCTTGGTTATAACTATTTTGTATAAAATTTTATTCACAATTGAAATTTTATTAAGTAACAATTTTCAATATAAATCTTTCATTTATGCAAAATCAGGATTATAAATTTGATACCAAAAACATCTTCAAAACTTAAAGATTAAAAATATGTATAGTAACTACAGTTCTAAAATCTATTGTTCAGGTTATACTTGCACCTAAAATTAAATTTCATATAATTTTAGGAAATGAAATAGCATCATAGAAGTCAAAATTATTTTACTTACACCCAGATAAATTCTTTGATTAGAAGTACATTAGGCTGGATACTTTTTTTACCTTCATATATAGAATAGATATTACAAAAATTTCAATAGTCAAAATACACATTTTATTTTGAAACATGTATAGTTTAGATGTTGCAGTATTTTTGGTCACATTTCAATACACACATGTTAAATAATCAAAAATTAGTAAAATTTTTGGTGCAAATTAACTTATATCATCCACAAATCTTCCTGCCTATTTACATATCATCCACAAATCTCCCTGCCTATTTGCACAAAAAATTTTGCCTATTTCCTTCATTTTATGAAGTTTTTTTATTTATTTTTAAATTTAACTATTATTTCATCATTTTGGTTGTACCTTGTCAACGATATTCTCCTCGATGACGACTTGAATATAAATATAAAGAATAAAATGTAAATTTGACACATTCATTTTTAATGAAATAAATTAAATAAATAGAATAAATTAATAAATGAATGGACTCACCATGAGTGTTTTGTTTAGAATTGGTATCGTCACTAATACTGTATTTCTTTTCGCTTATAATGGCAGTGATGATAAAACAGCGGAAGAAAAATATTTCTTTTTTCAAGGTCTTGATATCATCAGATATTATAGACTTTGATTTTGTATATTCTAGTGACATTCTTAAAAAAAAAATAGATACATTGAATAACTGAAACATATGAGTATTATGTACACACAACAAACATTAAAAGATACATTGCAAGTCAACAGTACACTGGAAAACAGATACAGGAGGGCCAGGGACACACATGTCCACATGCCCAAAGGACACACCTGAAAAAATTAATCCGAGCAGGACGTTAATGACCGTATGCTAGTAAGGATGTGCGTGACTGGTGCGCTATATAGAAAATCAGAAAATCAGAAAATCACATGTTAGAATCGTGACCTGGAACGTTAATTCAAAATGATAAATTTCACTATAAATCACTGCGTTCATCGAAATATCGTAAAGTTTAACATTAATCAAAATGGAGTCTTCACAAGTTCCTAATCTTTATAAACAGCAACGAGGTCCTCCAAAGGTAAACTGAATACTCACCGATGGCGTTTAAATTTATTTTTATTTTTGATATTTTTTACCATCTTAAACCAAAAAAAAAAACCCCCATTTCAGATCAAAAATAAAAATCCTGCGCCAATTCAAATAACAGCTGAACAAATTCTCCGAGAAGCAAAGGAGCGTCAAGAAACTGCCAAGAAAGCACCCCGTCAGAAGATTTCTGACTTGGAAGAATTGTCAGAATATCGTCTACGTAAACGAAAAGAATTCGAAGATTCTATAAGAAGGAATCGATTAAACATTGGAAGCTGGCTAAAGTATGCAGCATGGGAAGAAAGTCAGAAGGAACTAAATAGGTATATCTATCTTATTGAATTATTTTATTGACAATTTATTTGAAATTTATTAAATTCATTTGTATAATTTTATTCAAGCCGGCTAAATATTTGTTCTTTATAGAGCGCGTTCTGTATATGAAAGGGCATTAGATGTGGATTCGCGAAATGTGACACTTCATATTAAATATACTGAAATGGAAATGAAAAATCGTAATGTTAATCATGCGAGAAATTTATTCGATCGTGCAGTAACTTTATTACCGAGAGTCGATACATTTTGGTACAAATATACATATATGGAAGAATTATTGGGCAATGTGGCAGGTGCTCGACAAATATTTGAGCGTTGGATGCAATGGGAGCCTGATGAATCAGCGTGGAACGCATACATAAAGATGGAGAAGAGATATAATGAAATTGACAGGGCTAGAGCAATTTACGAGAGATTTGTTAATGTTCACCCTGAGCCAAGAAATTGGTTAAAATGGATAAAATTTGAAGAAGGACAACATAATTTAGGTAAGGAATTCAATATATCAAATTATCAATCTAAATTATCGTTTCAGCTTCAGCTTTACTTCTCACTTATAATTATTAAAATTATTATTTAGAAAAATGTAGAGAAATATACAGTCAAGCAATTGAAGTTTTAGGTGAAGATCATATTGAACAAAAAATATTGATTTCATTTGCAAAATTTGAAACTAAATTAAAAGAGGTATATTTTAATAATTGGGAGTGTTGATTTTTTTTTGCTTTTATTTTAAATAAGATCATTACAATAAAATTATTTTGTATCTTTATAGTTTGAAAGAGCTCGTGTCGTCTACAAATATGCTTTAGAAAAGTTGCCTCGTGCTAAATCAGAAGCACTATATAACGCATATACCCAATTTGAAAAACAATATGGTGACAAAGAAGGTATTGAAGATGTTGTCGTTGGTAAACGGAGAGCACAATATGACGAGGTGATTTAAAAAAAAATATTTAATTTTTATTCTAAATTTAGAACTTATTCTAAATTTAAAGTTTATAAAATTTTATTCGAATTATTTAGGAATTAAAATTAAATCCAAAAAACTATGATATATGGTTTGATTATGCACGATTAGAGGAAAATGCAGGTGATGTGTTGAAAGTTCGAGAAATTTATGAACGCGCGATTGCACAGGTGCCACCTGCCCAGGAAAAAAGATTTTGGCGGAGATACATTTATTTATGGATTAATTATGCGTTATATGAAGAACTTGAGACAAAGGCACGTTCAATATTTGTTCGATATTTGTTTCAATATTTTTGGTTTCATTTTTTTTTTTTTTTTAAAAAAAAAAATATTTATTATTGTTACTTTATTAAAACAGGATTACGAACGGACAAGACAAATATATCAAGAGTGCCTTAAGATGATACCTCATAAAAAATTTACTTTTGCAAAAATATGGTTGATGTATGCACAATTTGAGATACGACAGTTAGATTTGAATGCTGCCAGAAAAGCGTTAGGAAATGCCATAGGTATTATATAGTTGTTTTTTTTTTGTTCTTTATTATATTATATATAAAATATGAGTCATTGGACTTTTTTTTTTTTTTTTGATGATATTTATAACTTTTTTAATAGGACTTTGTCCAAAAGATAAACTTTTTAAAGGATATGTAGAATTAGAGTTACAGGTAAGAATAAGAATAGATGTTTAATAAATTAAATTAAATGAAACTTGGTTTTTCAACTAATTTATTGTTTTGCAATTTAAAGCTACGAGAATTTGACCGTTGTCGAATTTTATATTCGAAATACCTGGAACATAATCCTGCTAATTGTTATGCATGGATAAAATTCGCGGAACTTGAAAGAATGTTGGGCGATTATGATCGTTGCCGAGCTATTTTTGAGCTCGGAGTAGAGCAACCAGTTTTAGATATGCCAGAATTATTATGGAAGGCTTACATCGACTTTGAGTTTACTGAAGAAGAATTCGAGAATACTCGACAGTTATATAAGCGATTATTAGAAAAAACTGGTCATGTTAAAGTATGGATTAGTTATGCACAATTTGAATTAAATGCTGATCAAGGTAATCATGAAGATGGAGTTTTACGCGCACATAATGTATTTGAAACAGCTTATCAGAGTATGAAAGAAAAAGAATTGAAGGAAGAGGTTTGTAATTTCTTCCTACTTATTATACTTTATTATCACTAATTATCGCTTATTACCACTTATTATCACTTATTATCACTTATTATCACTTATTATTATTCATCTTTATCTATTATCGTACTCAAATTTTTGAATTATTTAATTTATATAATTTAGCGTGTTCTTCTCCTTGAATCCTGGAAAGAATTTGAGAGCAATAATGGCACGAAAGAGACATTATCCGCTGTAGAAAGTAAAATGCCTAAAGTTGTTAAAAAACGAAGAAAATTGGATGAAGCAGAAGGACATACAGGCGTTGCGTGGGAAGAATACTTTGATTATATATTTCCAGATGATCAAACACAACAACCCAATTTCAGGTTGTTGGCTCTTGCACATGCTTGGAGACAGCAGCAACAACAACAACAACCAAAAGAATCTAAAAACCAAGAGTAATTTTTACATTTAAAAAAAAAATTAAATTTTGATTATCAATTTAGATTAAATATGCCGTTAGAATAAATAAAAAAAAATTGTTTATTTAAAATTAAACATTACACAAAGGAAATGTGAACCTCAAGTAACTATTATAAGTGTATAATTAATATAATTAATTTACCTGTATAATTACACAAATATTATCATTAGAATTTCATCAAATTCAAATAAATTGGCACATTTGTTCATAGTTAAATCTTTTTCTGGAAAACAAGATAACATGATAAATCTAAAATAATAAATTGCTCCTTTGACATTGTTCAATAAAATTATTTGAATTAGTAAAGCACCTTACATTTCTTAATTTGATATTTGTTTTTGTCACATGAAATAACAAAGACTAAACAAAACAAAGATTACAAAACAATTCAGGTGATGATAATTTCGAATGTTAAAGATCAAATATAAAAAGTATCAGTAGGTCGTTACATTTAAATTTCTTCCCTTTTTGTGATTGCTGTTCTTTGACAACTTGATAGTAGAGGCCTTTGAGGTTTCGCCCTCGCCTAAGTGGGCAAATAGACGTATAAAGCGTCGTCTTCACTCACTGTTCTTTCTGTAGATCTGTATAATAATAATTTAATTATCCTTACTAAAACAATTATATATAAAAATATGGAAGGTGGTATAATAGAACAAAGCGGTAAATTTCATATTAATTTTATTAAAAGTTTTTTTTGAAAATTTTGAAATTATTCTAATATATAATTGTTTTTTTTTTTTTTTTGATAAAAAAGATGAACCATTAAAAAATAAAGTTGAATCAACAAACAACTCGGAACAAAATAAAGAGAAGACCAGTATTTCAAATGAACTAGTAGAACGAAATAAAGAGATCGCTGAGCCTAAACAACAACAGCAACAACAACAGCAACAACAACAACAACCCAAACCGATTCATCACCCTGGTAATATTTTGCAAGCGACCATTAATAAAATGTTTAATTTTGAACCTGTAGATAAGGAGAAACCTACAAAACATCCAAAAGATTTGATTGTTTCGTCTGAACCTGAACGTTCAGATCAGTCCTCTCATGCTAAAAAAGTTCATGATATTCGTCGCCCTCAATCTGCTGATGCACGTATTTCACAAAATCCTACTACCAATTCAAATTTCCCTAAACCACGTTTCCAGAAAGTCTTCTCTTCCCACGTTCATAATTTATCACCCAATAAGAAAATTAGTCGTATGCATAATATTTGGAAAGGAGTTGGTATTCATAATCAATTTGAGAATAAACAAATAGAGGAACGAAATGAAAGACCACCAGTATTAAAACATTCTAAGTCTGAAGTTTCATTATCAGAAAAATATGGTAAACCACAGGAGATTATTGGAAGAGGTGCGAATTTATTTACTATTATTAGATTATTAGATTATTATGCAAAACCATGCGATCAATGTAATATCTCGCATTCAATTTTTAACAAAATTTTTTTATTAATTAGGCACATTTGGTGTTGTTCGCGTTTCACACAAGATTGAGCCCAAAGTACCAGGGGAAAGACTTTATGCCGTCAAGGTTATTATTAATTATTATTATTAATTATTATTATTATTATTCTTTTTATTTTAATTTATTTTAAATTTTACATGTGACTTAATTAAAAAAAAAAATAAAAAAAAAAAATAAAAAAATAGGAATTTAAAAAACGTCATAATGAACCTTCCAAGAAATATATAAAACGTTTAACGTCAGAATTCTGTATTTCCTCTTCACTTCATCATATTAATGTTATCGATACACTTGATTTACTTCAAGATACTCAAGGAAATTATTGTGAAATCATGGAATTTTGTGCAGGCGGTGATCTTTACTCTTTCATTGCTTCATCAGGTGGCTTGGAGAAAGGTGAAGCAGATTGTTTTTTCGGACAGTTGATAAATGGAGTTAAATACTTACATGATAATGGTGTAGCTCACCGGTATGTTAATTATTATTATTATTATTATTATTATTATTATTATTATTATTTATTTATTTATTTATTTATTTATTTATTTATTATTATTATTTATTATTATAATTATTTATTATTATCATTTATTATTATCATTTATTATTTATTATTATTATTATTATTATTATATATAATTGAATTTAATATCTTTAATCATAAATAATTATAATTACTTAAAAATCAAAGGGATCTTAAACCCGAAAATCTTCTTCTCACCTCAGCCGGATGTCTTAAAATTTCTGATTTTGGGAATGGGGAATGTTTCCGTATGGCATGGGAAACACAAGCTCATTTATCACATGGAATTTGCGGTAGTGAACCATACATTGCACCAGAAGAATTTACAGAAGATTGGTTTGACCCTCGACTTGTTGATGTATGGGCATGTGGTATCATTTATATGGGAATGATTATGGGAAGACACCTTTGGAAAATTGCCAAAGCAGAAGATTCTAATTTCAAGATCTATTTAGAAGCTAGGACTCACGGTGTATATTTAGAACCTTTTCAAAAGTTGTCGATTGTAAGTGAATCATTCATTCATTGTCAATTCTTAATATTTTTAAATTGTAGTTTATTCTAATTTTTATTTTATTGATTTATTATATAATTATATATAAAAAGGGGGTTCGCCGTGTGATGTCAATGGTTATAGAGCCTAATCCTAAACATCGTGCGACAATCGAACAGATCATTAATGATCCATGGTTTTCCATGATTGATATTTGTTTTAAATCATCTCCAAGTTCAAATTCTATAACCACAAATCTAGCTTGTGGAGTGAAATGTAATGAAAAACAGAAGACAATGAACAAACCTCCTATTGCCAATTTAGTGTAAAAAGTGTAAAAGAAACACAAATAACCTCAAAATGTAATAATAATAATAATAATAATAATTATTGAGAATTTTTATCATTACTTTTCATCTTATGCAAGAATTTAATATTTTATAGAATGAAATTACTAATTCTAATTTCATTATTAATATTATTAATATGAACGCGAAGATGATATAGCATTTATTTATAAAATAATTTTGATGTTTTAGTAATATAATTTGTTTTGTTTTTTTTTAATTTCATTAATTAATTATAAAATAAAAAATAAAATGAAATTTATATAATTTCATTCGTAATAATTGATTTATTATTTATAATCATTCAAGACGAAATAAAGTAATAAATAATAAAGTATATGTAAAGTATTACTATTATATTCACATAATTTGAATATTTGAAGAACGTTAATTAAAAAAAAAAAAATAATATATTTCTAATATTACTAATATTATTAATATTACTGAATGTAATATAATATTTTATATTATATATTTTGTTATTGTTATTATTTATTATTATTGTTATTTAAAAATAGTTTTTATTTCCTAGATTATTTGTTTTTATATATATAATATAATGTTTTCTTTTTTTTTTTTTTAATGCCAATATATATATATATATATATATATTAATCTAAATAATCTTTTATCGAGGTGGTGGAGGTTGTATTTCTGGCATCTAGAGAGAAATCAATTGTAATTATTGTAATTATTGTGAAAATATTTAATAATTATTTTTAAATTACCTGAATCATGGGTGGTGGTGCGAAAACTCTTGATGCTGCTATTGATACACCTTCAATTATTGCTAAAGCTAATGCACCAAAAGCAGCTGATCTCGCTGATGCACCAATTCCACCTATTCATGACAAATTTATTTTTTTAAAAAAAAAAATAAAATAATAATAATAATAATAATAAATTATTTAAAAAATATTTTAAAATAAAAAAAAAGTTTTATTAAAAATTTGGAATTCGAACCTCTAGCAGCCAAAACTCCTCCCGTAAAAAATCCACTAGCAATTAAATTCCATGGATCTTCTTTTTGTCTTATTCCTTTTAATGCACAATCAAATGTTGAAAATAATCCTCCCCATACTGCAAAATTCCCTCCTAAAACTGGTGCTCGTGCTTTTACTGCCGTGATTGCCCCAATTATACGTTCTCCCTATTTAATTCCATGATTAATTATTCTATGAGTTAATTCCATGATATAAATTTATATAAAATTCTTTATATGTTTAATTAAATGATCTTTTACCTTTGGTGAATTTTTTGCACCTTTTACAAAATGCCATATACTACTACCTATGGCTCCCATAGCAAACGCTCCTCCTGTATCACTTAAGATAACCCATGGACTAAAATAAGAAATTAATGACATTGATAATAAGAATTAAAAAAGAATCTTTTTTAATTTCAATACAAGAATAATAAGAATAGAAAGAATAAAAAGAATCGAACCGCGATTTACCAAGGATCTCGACTATAATCTCCATAACGTGACATTCTGATCTAAGAAGGATATGAGAAAAATTTTTATAAAAAAAAAGAAAAAAAAAAATGAACCCTTTGTTCTTTAATTATAATGACAAAAAAATTCGATTATTTTTTAAAAAGAATTATTTTAAGTATATCTTTTTTTTTATCTGAACATCATCATCTACATATCTAAGATTTGTTCATTTGTCACGTTTTAATAAAACTAAAGAGTTACACGGAATAAAAAATTTGAATTAATTTTAAATTCGAATTTAAAATGTCAAGTTATGAACAGGCCAAGTCTTTTTGTACAAATATTCTATCCACCGCTACTACTCAAAATAACTCCAATTTACCTTTTGTAACTCTTACTTATGCTCAAAGTCTTGATGGTAAGATATCAGGAAGTGGAGGACAACAGTTAACTTTGAGTTGTAAAGAATCCATGATTATGACTCATAGGTAATTTTTGTAAAAAATAATAATAATATCATAATAGATTTTTTGATAAATTAGAATAAATTATTATTATTTTTTTTTTTTAGTATAGATTGAGAACATTACATGATGGTATATTGGTTGGTATTGGAACATTATTGAAAGATGATCCACGGTTAACAGGTCAGATTATTATACTGTATATGTTTTTGATTATGTTTTATATATAAATATTATTGTTTTTATAGATAAATAAAGACTTATCTTCTTCTTTTCATTAATAGCAAGATTAATAGAATCAAAAGAAATTTCTTCTGTTAAGCAACCACAACCAATAATATTAGATTCCAAATTACGATTTCCTCTAACAGCAAGATTGTTAATACAATCTAAAACAGAAGAATTTAAAGCACCTTGGATTTTCACTAGTAGAGATCATGATACAAATAAAAGAAAGGTTCATTTCTTTTTTTTTTTTAATATGAATTATTTATTCACTATTTATTAAATATATTTATTAAATATATTTATTATATTTATTATTTCAGTTATTAGAAGAAGTAGGAGCAAAAATTATTCCAATTGATTCTGATATAGAAGGTAAATTAATTTTTATTATAATTATATCAATTAAATTAAATATTTATTGATTACTATTATCATTATTGAAAAAGGGCAACTTTCAATATATCAAATATTAAAGATATTACATTCGCCTCCATTCTCAATAACTCAATTAATGGTGGAAGGAGGAGCTAAATTAATACAATCTTTTTTAAAAAGTGAAATGGTAAATCTATTAATTATTACAATCTCTCCTATATTCATTGGTTCAAATGCCATTTCTGTTACTGGAGATGATAATAATGTAAGTTGGAAATATTTGTTATATATACATACCTATAATTATATATAATAATAATAATAATAATAATAATAATAATAATAATTCTAATAATTTAGATTTTATTATTAAAGGATAATTTTCCTTTATTAACTAATATCAAATATGAAAAGTTTGGAACAGATATTGTTATGGTTGCAAATATATTATCAACAAAAAAAATAAAATAAAAATAGTTGTAAAATTTTATTAATATAAAAATTCATAAAAATAAATGTTCTACTTGTGTAATTTATTTATTTTATACATTTTTATACAAAAAATTGAAATCAACTTACCTATTATATCCAAATTTTCGCTACCTTTGACGGCCATTTCAAATGTTATGTAAATGCATGTAATAAATACACTACCCCTGACCAGGGTTGTCAAGGGACACCTTAGGGACAAAAATTATTTTTAAAAAATGTAAATAACACAAAATTTTATTACTTTGAATTATTAATTAAAGTTATTTAGAATTAATTTTTATATTTATTTATAAAGTTTTTAATATCTATTTATAAGCCAATTAAGGACAGGGACAGTGGGACATGGGACATAGGGACAGTTAAAAAAGTTGGGGGCATGTAAAATGTACAATACTGCCCCTGACAAACCCTAACCCATGCGTTTGACATAATAGTAAAAATAATAATCTTATTACTAAAATTATTATTAAAATTTTTGTTCCCTTAATCTTTAATTAATAATGTACCCAATAAAAACAACAAAGAATATACTATATTCAAAGAAAAGAGAGGAACGGAAAAAAAAATAAATTAAAAAAAGAAATGGAGGAAGGTGAAAATACCGAAGTAGAAGAGGTTACTAGCACCGTATTCTATCCTAATTATCTTAATTCTACCCTCAAAATAGATGCTAATACTAAAAAAGAAAGAAAGGGAAGTAGGAGAGGTTACTAGTACTTCACTATCTCTGTATATTATTCCTAAAAATATATATATATATATATATATTAATTTAAAAAAGAAAAAAGAGAAGAGAAGCAGGAATGGCCAACGTTTTCTTAGCTCCTCACTTACATCGAAGTAGGAGAGGTTACTAGTATTTCACTACCTTTGTATATAATATATATAATTAATATAATTTTATATAATGCTTTATAAACGTTGAAAACCAATATTAACAGAAATTATTTTATAGGAAAGCAGAAGAAACTATAGAGAAAGAAAAAATAGGGAGACTATACAAGAAAGAAATATGAGAAGACTATATTAATAGGAAAGAGGAGAAACTATACTAATAGGAAAGAGAAGAAGACCATTCTAAGGAAGGACGATTCTAGTATTAAAAGGAGAGAAAACTTATTCTAATAAGAAAAGGAAAGGAAAATTATTTTTAATTATATTCGTTATTTCATTATTTTAATGTAGAAAAAAAATTAGATGTTTTTTGAATTTTACGTGTGTACTATATCAAAGTAAAGAAAGTTTCTGTTTTTTCGAGTTTGAAATTTCGTTATTTATTTCTTTTGCATAATAATAACGAAAGAAGGAAGGGGAAAAAATAATGTAATTTTTAACGCAGTAAATTATTCACAAAGATATTTTATTTAACGTATCCTTATTCTATACCGTAGGGTTATATATTCGTCACCTAATATTTTACACACGTGAAATAATTTCGATTACCTGACATCATGTGTCTATTGTTTAATCTTGTGTTTTATTTTTATTGGTAACATGTCGTTATTTAATATTACATTAATTGTATTTTTTAATATTACATTAATTGTGTATTTAATAATTCTTTGATATATATAGATTTTATGAATTATATTGGTCAAAGTTATTTTAGGAAATAGAATAAATGATGGCAATCCCATGAATTTCGATTTCATGAAATTTATCATTTGGACCGAATAGTTCGAAGATTTATACAAGAATATAAGATGAAAACATCCCATTTTTACTGAAAAGCCTGGAAATCTTGAACCCTTGAAATTTGTATGGTTTTATCTACCGTGTGATCAGGAAATTTGGAATTTCATTAATTTCATTTGGTCTTGAACTCTATGGCTTGAAGTTTTGAATTTTCTACCGTTAAATAAGTTAGGCTATTCATTCTATATGACGAAATCTGTACAAGGATAGAAATAAAAATGAACTGAAAAGTAAAATGAAAGTGAAATACCATATATACAATGAAAATGAAAGATGTATACATTAAAATTACATATTTACAGTATTCCCAAAAATATTCACGAGATTAATTTTTCGAAAAAATCCTTTCTAATAGGGTTTAAAAACATTATATGTCATATATCGGGTATCGGTAGGTACATGATGTACGAGTATACAGTGCAGGACTTCTATAAAAGGGAATTGATTTAGTGATTAGATTAAAGAATCTATATATGGAAAAATATTCTCTCAATTTCTTGGTATCATATAATGAAATTTTAGCAATCACAATTCAGATTTGATTGATAATTACGTATTTTTATCGTAACTATTATTTATATTTTTTTTTTAACGATCGTGTGAAAATTCATTATTTAGATCAAATTTACTATTTTTTAGTATATTAAATCCAGGCGACTTTAACTTAATATGGCTCGATCAATTTCAATTAAAAAACACAATTTTAACCGTCTAGGCTATAACGGTTAGAATTTTCTTTCTATATTTAGAAAAAAAAGTTTTATGCAAAAAAGTCGGATAAATTTTGCTATTATATTTTCCATTCTGAGCGAAAAATGACAATAATTTCATTTTTCAAGAAGAAAATTATTATGATCATATTAGAGGGCAAAGTATTAATTTATATATAATTATATAATTTATCTCGTTTTCCTGAGTATCGCAAAATTTATGTTTATATTACATTTCAATTGTGTAAGAATATGTAAGAAATATGTAAGTTGCAATTTTAATTAATTTTAATTAATTTACTGAACATAAAGATATAAATAAATAAATATATATAATAAATATATTCTATTCTATTAGGATCATTATATTGAAAATTTTAAATAAAGTAAAATTGAATTTATATATTAAATGTCATAATGTTTAATGTCTTATCGCTATAAAATACAATATTATCTGCAAAAAATTGATAACAACTTTACAAATAAAGTTGATAACAAATCCCAATAAATTTTAAAGATAGATGTATAAATACAAGTATACATACAAAGTACGAATTAAATGACTAATTCATTAAATTGCTATTAGATCAAATATAGTCAATTTTTTTTTTATCCAAGTTACGTAAATAAAAAAAAAATTATCTATAAAGAAAGTACAAAAACTTTTACGCCAGTCCATAAATAAATGACTTTGTGGTCTTTCTTTTACGCTTATTAAATATATAAATGCAATGTAATGTAAAGTATATGACAGGTTAGTTGTTACATTTTTTATTTGTTTCTGTGAATATAATAATATATATTAATCCATCGTTTAATATCTTGTTCTCTCGTTTCTAATTATTTTATTTCCCTATAAAGATTAAAGTCCAGGTGATAATATTTAATTGTTCCTCGAATTTTCCAGGGTCATCATCAAGATTTTTGAATTTAAATTTAAGGGTCTTGGTGACACTAATTAATGACTCTACTTGGCATTCAACTTTATGAAATGGAACAATTCATGGTTTCAATATTATTATACATCGCATAACCTCAATAATAGGATTGAAATTTGTATTTCTGGGATCGTTATCATTAAATGAAGTTCCTGAATAAGTTTTTTAATATAGGGGAAATCAGTCAGTGGACATGTTCGACGTGGCAACATTTACTCAGGACTACCTTATGTAATCACAAATCAAGTTTCCCTCAATATGTTTTAAGTAAACAAAATTATAAAGTTCGGAATATCAATCTATTTTTAAAAAAAAAATCATTAGTAAAAAAAATAATAATTTCCTTTTTAAAACTGGTTTGCTTCAATAACTGAATAAATATACATGAAAAGGTTACAAAGCATATAATTTAAAAAGTCAAAAAAGGTTTCTTTAAAATTAAAGTTATTTTAATAAAAAATTTTAATATGAATTCATGGGAACATGCTTACTGACTGATAACATAATCTTTTATATTATATAATTGTAAACAATGAAAAATAAATATGCATCTCAATCATCCCAATTAGTTATCATTGATTTTGGACACGCAAATTATCAAGTAATAATTTCTTATTTTTATTTATTTATTTTTTTCTTTTCTTTTCTTTTCTTTTTTTTTTTTTTTTAAAGAAAAATGACTTATAATAATGATCATAATCCCAAAAATATAGCGATATCGAACTTCAATATAAAATAATGCATATTTGATTTCGCATACAGATATTTTATAATTCTTCATATTAGTCACATAAATTAATATTAATAAATATTGAATAATTTATAAAAAACATATAAATATAAAATATAAAATATAAAATATAAAATTTATATAATAATAATAATAATAATAATAATAATAATAATAATAATAATAATAATAATAATAATAATAATATAAGAGAGAGAGAGAATTTAATGTTCCAATTAATTAATTTGACATTTTTTTTTTCAATCCAATTGTACACACAGCCACTATTACTCAATACATTCAAGACATTTAACACATTTATTACATTCATTACTTTCGATGTTTTCAATACCTTCAATACCTTCAACCTTCAATATCTTCAATTGATGTAATATCATTTCGAGTTAATTTTGAATTTATGTATATCAAGATATCGGTACATACTGTAAATTACTTTGAATAAATTATATTCATATCATTAATTCCTTTAATCCATTTTACATAATTTTTTCACAATACAAACTTATGTAAAAATATGATGCATTTTATTATAAAAATGTAAAATCATAAAATCAAGTCATAAAGAAATACTTCAAGAAATCAAAAAATAAAATAAAACAAAATTTGAATAAATGCGATTGTTCTCTTTCAAGTGATTTGTAATCAGAATTTTAATAATTTAGCTTTTTCACACCATTTATTATTATTATTATTTCCTGTTTTCTAATTAAACTTAAATTTAAAAATTTACTATTATCAAGATACTTGATTGTGCCTAAACTCTTCTAGGTGTTAAAAATCCTTTTTTTTTTTTTTTTTTTTTTACATTTTCTACTTTTCCTTATGAAGAATTTTGTTTGTCTTAAAAGATAAATTTGTATATTTTTTGATTAAGGTTTAAAAAAATAATACGAGTTTACCATATAACCGTTATATATCCGTTATATATGGGTATTATGTACAGTATATGTGTAGCTAAAAAAAAGTTTAAAATTAAACTGATCATTACATAATAAAAACTTAAAAATGATAAGGATATAAAAATTATATAATACTTTTTTTTTTCTTTTGAAAATGATAAAGTTTCAATTTATTTGTTATTTATTTATTTGTTTATTTGACTTGACAGATGTTTTAATCGTAAAGTTATGAACTAATTTCAAACATGTCCTCAACCAGATTCATTCTTGTAAAGCAAACAATATAATAATTTGATCGGTAGTTAAAAAACATACATACAGTATATTTATCACATTGCTTTTGTTTTGTTTTTTGACAATTGTTTATAGTTTGTTTTATAATGGTAACAAAGCTTTCGCAGGTAAACTTACTCCTAATATTTTCAAATAAATAATAATACTGTATAAAATAAATTTCATATAAATAAATTTCATATAAAATAAATTTCATATAAAATACCTTTTGACATTTTTTTCACTTGGTAACCTTGAATAATAATTGACCAATTTTCTAAACTAGCAAGGAATCTGAATATTTATAAATAAAATTATTAGCTTTTATAATTATTATTAAAGTTATTTTCAAGTAAAAAATGAATCATTCTCAAATTGAACCTTCTCAAGGTATTTTTACTTCCATGTGCTACGTCTACTTATTTCTTTCTTATTATGTTTTATAATGTTTTATAATATTTTATTCTATCTTATTTTATTCTATTTTATATTATATATAATATTTTGATAACATTTTGATAATATTTTTTATATAATATTTTGATAGGAACAAATATTATTTGACGAAAATTTTTCATATTTCAATAATGATACGTTAACCGTCAGAACTGAAATAATATTGTACGACGACAATTTTACCTATATGGATGAAAATTTAATCGAAAACATAATAAATAATCATAATAACAATCATAATCATAATCATAATATTAATAATAACAATAATAATAATAATCATCACAATTACAACAATAATAATTATGATTATTATAATGATGACGATGATGATAATAGTTATAATAGTTGTGGTATCATCGCCGAAAATGACGAATGTGATGAAAACGATGAAGGTCGGGAAGAGATTCAAAATTCTTCCACCAAAGAAGGATTATCAATGACACGAAAAAGATCACGATACGAATGCATTGATGAAACTCCTTTAAAAAGGAGGAGGAGACTTAATAGAATAGCTGGTAATTTTATTATATTTATTTTATTATATTTATTAATTATAATCAATTATTTTTTTTTAATTTTTTTTTTTAATTTGATTTGATTACATTAATCTAAAAAAGCCGAAAGAAGTAAAGCAAAAAAGAAAGAAAATGAAGAAAAATTAATATATCTAGCGATAACTCTACAGGTCGAAAATGCTTCTCTAAGGTCTTTAGTGTCAAAACTACAAGATATATTGCTTCTACTCCTGTAACGTAAAAATATTAATTAATTTTAATATCAGATGCTTCTGTTATAATTAGTTTTTTTAAAATTAATCCCTTTTATATAAGACGAATTTCTTTTTCTTTTATTATAATAATCGTTTACTGTAAAAGTATTTATTTTCATCGAAAAAAAAATATCACCCAATCTTTTTTTGTATGATTAGTAATTTAGTAATTAATTGTGAATCTTATTTGTGAATTCATGAAAGAAGATTCTCAAACATTTCGATGCAACACATTGATCCACCTTTTCCCCCCACACACGTTTCTTGAACGAAAATGAAAATACTGAATTTTTATACATTCTTATAATAATAATGATAATACAAAAAAAAAAAAAAAAAAAAAAAAACAAATCAATAATTACGTATAGGTTTGGATCTTACATATTTTCCACTAATTAAGAAAAGATTTGTACCTTTTTTAAACCAGATTTTTAATATATATATATTTTTTAATAATTTTTAATAATTTTTAACTTAAATAATTGGATTACTTATTTTATGTAATAATATTATAGTAAATAAATAAATTTATTATTTTGTATCCAAATCATACATATATACACCAGCCTGCAAAAAGTATCCTGGCAGCTGTTTTTTCAAATTTATTTATAAATTTCAAGGGCGTATTTTAATTTAAATTGCATAAACTTTATTTTAAAAGAATTCTCTGATAATGGGCTATCATATGATATTTTATTTATTAAAATTGAATTCTTTCTTATGCAGAAATCTTGTCTTAATTAAAAATATTGAATCGAATTGTAATGTCTTTCGATTTCAATAACTATCTTTGTAAATACTAATTATCTCACATGAACCTATAGTTTAAAATAAAAGCTACAACTTTAATTAGTAACATATTTAAGGGTTTCTAGTGAAAATTAAAACTCTATTTAGACGTGACTAAAATTGATCAGAATTTTTAAAGTCAAAAAATATTTACTAATCGTTGTCATATATAAAATATTATTTTATATTAATAAATTGTTAATAATAATACTAAGTAATCTTAAACTAAATAATATTGTGCATCTACTGTAAAATTTTCAGACCTATACAATAAGAATTAAAGGAATAATTGACATCTAAACTTTAAGAATTAACTAATAATTATTCCTTTAATTTTTAATACATAGGTCTGAAATTTTTACAGTAGATTACAATATTAATTTCTTAAGTTTACTTGGAATCATTTTAATTAATTAATTTAATTTGAATAATTAAAGAAATCCATTTAAAAACTCGTAATAAATAATAACTGATAATATTTAATGTCGAATCGTATATAATAACACAATAGCTTACCTCATCATCTTAACAATCAATGTACACTCACTGGTAAAAAGTATAGAGACACCTGACAATTTTTAAAAATAAATCATTTTAGTTATTCTATATAAAACT
>CAJVPK010000922.1:0-18777 GCA_910592015.1 Diversispora eburnea | reverse complement strand
TAAATATCTGATGCATATGAATATAGTTGATTTTTAAATAATTCTGGAGCCATATATGGAATTATTCCATATATTTGAGATTTTCTTGAATCAACAGATGCTGGTTGGCTAAATCCCAAATCAGAGATGATTGCATAATCATTTATAAGAATATTGCCACTAAGTAAATCTCGATGTATAATTTTCTTTTTATGAATTCTATTAATTCCATCAATAATATCAAGACAATATCTAATTTTTCTCGGCCATGTAAGTTCTCCAAAGTTTTTTCTTTCAAATTGATGCAAATCTCCATTTTTTCGCATGTTCTAAAATAAAAGCATAATTCTTAGTCTGTGAATTCTATGTTACTCCAAAGCATTTAATTATTACACCAGAATCAAACTGAAATGTATGTTTCAACTTTTTTTTAAAATACAATCAAAGGAAATATTAAATTAAAAATAAAATATAAATAATTTAATTACTAATTCATAAAAAATTATTACCTCCTTCAAAAATTCCGTATCCACATTTTCTGAATTATTTAGGACTTTCAAAACAACTTTAATTTCTGCCCGATCAATAGTACCATTTTAACATATACCCTCACTCTTTTTCCAAGTTGCTTTATAAATTTGACTAAAACCACCTTTCCCAATATATTCTTTATTTTTAAATTCACAATATGGAACCCAATCTAGAAATTTTTTTCTATTTTATTTTTTGATGACCGTGATTTTTTGATGAAATTATCAATTTTTTTATTGCCACTGTTAACAACGAGCTGTTTCATTGCATTACATCGTCTACATAATTGCATAATATTAATTTTTTTTTTCTTTTGCATTTTAAACAGTTGGTCTTTCCTTCATGTTCTCTATTAACGAATTCTTTACCCATTTTTTTTCAATAATTGAAGATTTAGGAAAACGAATTGTAGAAATCTTTATTTAAATAAATAAGTATATATATAACGCAATAATAGAAAAATTGAGAAAGTTCTAAGTTCTGCGGGGAATGTTTGTCATACAATAATTACCTTTCTAGAATTCTTTTGAAGAACATCATATAACATAATTGTGAATTAAATACAGTATTTATCCTTTTAGAGTAATTTATAATAGTGGTCAGTTTTGATAAGAGCTTTATTTTTTGATCCATTTTGTTTGTAAAAATGAATAATATTTAACAGATGGGAAAGATTTTTTTTTTCTAGAATGTGTGTAGTTCGGGGACAATGCAATGATAATGAAATGGTTATCCGATGTTGAATTTCCATAAAGATTAATTCCTTTTTGCTTTGTTTTCTTTATTCTAACCTTTTTTTCATTTAACCAATAAGAATTAATCCAATTTTTGTATTGCATATTGCACACTAATACAGTATTTTAAATATCAGATACACATGCTATATATGGAATTTGATGTATAACGAAATTTGATAAAGGATAATAAAATAACGGGATTTCATATATATATTATGTTCCGCTTTATCGCCACACCATGACACATAAAAGCTGTGATTCAAATTAAGAATTAATTAAACCATAAAAAAATCAAAAATTACTAGATAAGGGAAATAGGAAAAGAAAGATTAGTTTAATTAAGGATATAGGGATAAAAGTTCTTTGATTCAGAGAAATAAAAATAAAAAACGTTATTTGATTATTGTTGTTGTTATTTGTGAATTCAAGAAAAAGGAATAACAAAAAAAGTGATAGAGAAAGAGATTTTTTTTTTCTTTTTTTTTTTTGATTGAAAATTTAAGAGATATATATACGTTGTTAACATTTGAATTTTTTTTTTTATAAATATCATGATCCTTTCCTTCATTCAACAATCGTAGTAAAGAATTTTGGTTTCTTTTAAATAATAATCATAATAATTATTATTATTATTTGATATATTTTTTTTCTTTAACGAAATAATACTTCGATTGCATGTTACAACATCTACAGGTTACAACCACGTGAAAAAAATAATATCCAACCAATTAGTGAATAAATTATTATTTTACTATCAATGCGTTAAACTTCTTGTTTTTAATATGACATAAATTAATATCGCAAATTGATTTAATTGCTAGAATAATATGGTTGGAACGTATATTGTGGCAAGGGACGAATAATGTGGTAAAAAACGATGAGGGGCGAATAACGAAAAAGGACGAATAATATGGTAAGGGACACGAACAATTTGACAAGACAAAAAAATATGGTAAGGGAAAAACGAATAATATGGTAAGGGACGAATAATATGGTAAATGGAGAGAGACGAATAATAATTGAACAGGTAAGATTACTTTGCTTTTAACAAGGATAATTCTATCATTATAAACAAGGTAAATATGTCTTTATTATTAATGGTAATAAGTATTAACAGGTTTAATAAGTTTAAACGCGTGTTTCAAAAGAAGATAAATTAAGAACCTTATGCGTTACTAAATGTTGGATTAATTAATTAATTAATTAATTAATCATTTAATTCTTTAGTTATCATGCAGATTTGTTTTACTTTTTGGGTAAATAATGAAAAAAGAAAACACTTTCTTTTTTTTTTTTTAATCGCGTAAATTAAATAATACAAATAATATAATAAACCAATAGCGTAACTAATTTCAACAATTTTAACCAACCTAATCAATCAATTATTTCTTTATTTCTTTATTTCTTTATACATATTACAGTAATAATTTCTTTCTTACTTTGGTTTCATTACATTTTACAGTATTAATATTATTAATATTAATAATTATTAAGTGTTTCTAATCTCTAATCGATCAAAGAAATAACAAACGCGTGTCGTTGTTCTGATAAAATGTTTCGATGAATGACGTATAACGTATCTTAAACATAAACAAACTAAAATAGTAATAGCCTAGTATAATATAATTATAAACAACGAACTGAAACTATATTATTAAAGCTATAATTACACAACACATTAGTACCCCGCAAACTATAAATTTACACAATGTTACAATATTACATATACATATTTCGAAGATCATTGAATTGTGGAAAAGGTTTCTTCATTGTATTTTAATTTATACATTATTTATTTTAGTATTAAAATTTTATTCTCATAATTTAATTTCATTGTATGTGCTACTATTAGTTATTATTAACTTTAACAAGGATTTTTCTTCTTTTTTTTTTTTGACGCAGAATATTTTAAACAAGGATTTTTTTAACACAAAGATTAAATTTAACAAGAGAGAGAGATTTAACAACAAAGAAATTTCAAGATCTACGGTTTTCCTTTATTCTACCTCGCCTACCCTTTATATTCGTTACACTTGTTATGCTAAATCATATTAATACTACTCAATTACACTCATTTCTATTTTAAAATATTGACAGTGAATAAATAATTTAGTCATTTATTAAATGAACCGCACGTTTTATGTTTAACAACAATAAAATAATGACATGCATTTTTTTAATTATCAATAATTCAAAAATTGTTAAAATATAGTTTCCTCTATACAATTTTTAAAATATTGATTATTCTGTCGCTATAACTGGTATAAAATTGGTATAGTAACGTTTAATGTAAATGTAATGTACATGTAAATGTAATCTAATGTTATCCAATAGTAATATAGCAATAGTAGTTTGTGATATATAGAATTTAGAATTTGAAGAAACATACGATCTATAATAATATATGTATGTATGTATGTAGAATTTCAATTAACATATCGCTGTAATTAATTATAAAATATTCTATCAGGCATCATGTTATTGTTGTTTTCGTTCTTTCGTATTTATTTAGTTGTATTTAATTCATTATGATTGGTTCGTGTTTACATTTTTTTTTATGAAATTAATAAATGAACAATTAGTGATATTATTATTTACACACTTTAGTTTTCCAAAGTCGTCTATCATAATGAAGTCAAAAAAAAAAAAAATTGTCATACCACTTTTTTTTAGCATGTCAAAATTTAAAAAAAAAAAATTTTTTTAATCTAAAAAAAAAAACTAAATCTTTAACTTTAAAACTCAAAAAAATTCTTTGTATCACTAATTGACATATGCTTTACCTGTAATATATGTAAATACGTTACATCAAATATTTATTTAAATGTATTACAAATTATTATAATGTAACTATGTATCATTATCACTGAACTAAAGGTGAAGATGAAGAAAAATAAATTTTAATGATATCAATGCATTTACATTTATCCACATATAAAAATAGAAATATATAGAAATATATAGAAAACAAATATAAACATAAACAGTATTTCGAAAAAAAAAAATAAAAATTGGAATAATATTTACCCCACTATCATCATTGTTTGTTCACCCTTTTTCGGAATCTTTTTTCCACATGGCAAAAACTATAACCTTTAAGTAATTATTTTTTTTATTAGATGTATATTTTATTTATATTATTTATTTATTGTTTACATTTCTTGTTTTGAAAATTTCGCACAACTGGATATTTGTCAGAGATAATTAAAAAAAGGGGTGACAAAAAAAAATTAAAGGAGGAAGGAGTGAGAAAGGAATATAGGAATATAGATGAATAACAGGTAATAACAGGCAATAACAGGTAAGGAACAATAAAATGGTTAACGTGAATAAAAAATCGTATCAATAAACTTTTTAAAATCCATTATAACCTATCACGCAATCGCGAAATCACACACTTAATGCATTACATGTAATACATGCAACATATGTAATACAGGATGATTTATTTTCCGTGTTACGCTCTAACCATCACTTTTACTTAAAGGGTCTTCAACTTTATTTTTATTATGATTATTAATACAGTATATTTTTTATTTTTATTGTGTATTTTTATTTTTGATCAGGATTTTTATTAATAAATTTAATTCGATTTGAATTTCGATTTCGATTTCAAACATCATTTATTCCATTCAGTGTAGTGATACAGTGTATTCAGCCTTCAATTTCAAAAGTTCATATTCATAATGTAATTCATGTAATAAATTAAAATGTGAATACACAAAAAGAAAAGAAAAAGAAGAAGCAAGAAGTAGTAGTAAATAGTATTTATTATTTGAAACTGTACACACGTGTAGTTTTGAATTACCTTCAAGTATAGTTAATTATGCAGAATTATGTTATGGAATTTTGGATTAATTGAGTTAAACCAAATTTTTTTTTATATTTCCTTTTATGTCAAACAGGTCCAAGAACAAGGTAATTTTATCCAATTAGTCTATTAAGTAACGTTTTAGTGTCTGTGTGTTATCGTAACGTGTATTATGCGTAACGATCAACGAATGATATTAAAATGTACGTTTAATTAACACGCATTTATAAGCTTTTTATTAATTAATTTATTAATTAATTAATTAAATTAACGGTTTTTAAATTATTTTGTTAGCATTATTTTATTCATTTATTTAACAATAAATTTATTTTATAATTTATATTTTATAATTTTAATAATCCATTTAAACTATACAAAGAGGAATCTTAATTTTAATTGGATCTTTGAATAGAAAAAATCATGAAATAAAAATTATTTTTGGATACGCGCGTATATTTTTTCCCGTTTCATTATTATTATTATCAAAATATTTCCACAATTTCACCACCATCATCATCACTGTACTCATTATTCGGCATCATTATTATCATAACATAATAAAATAATAATTATAATAATAATAATTAATTAATTAATCAACATCGTTATCACATCAACATTATCTCTGCATCATTATTATTATTTACTTTATATTTATATTTATATTCATTATATGCTTATTATATTTTGAAAAATATAAATAACCACCTTCTCCTTTTCTTTTTTTTTTTCCTCATCCAAATTTGCGCTATTAAATTTTCTTTGCTCTGTGAGCAATAACAACGATTTTTTTTTCATTTTTTTTTTCACTCAACAAAATATAAACATACAATATTTATAAATATCAAAATATTTATAAATTATATATAAAAATACATATATAAAATTCTTTTTTGCATTTAAACAACAACAAAACTTTCTCCATTATTAGAATCATTGAAAAAATGTCTAGTTACAACAACAACAACAATGAAAATATCGTTTCTACTGATATTTCTTCTCCCATCACTGATAACAACAACAACAACATGTCAGAATTAAAATCACCAAAATCATTAACTCCTTTAATAGAACAAAAACTTCGTAATATCGCTCCCGCTCCTCAAAATAAATCTGAATACGATGTTTATCATATTCCAAAAGGTTATGAAGTTTTACTTGTACCCAAAACTTCTTCTTCCTCCCCTTCTCCTTCTACCGATTCTTCTGTCAATTCAACTTCCCCAAATTCTTCTCCTATAAATGTCATTCCTCTTTCTCCTGCTTCTTCAGTATCCAGCTGCAAATCTACCAAAAGTTGCTCATCGTCATCATCATCAAGTAGTTCTTGGCGTAAACGTAAAAATAATGGTCATATTCCTCGTCCCAAGAATTGTTTCATGGCTTATCGTGAACAAATTCAACATAAAGTTCTTGAAGAAAATCCTGGAATGAATAATAAACTTGTTTCGGTTATTGCAGCAAAAATGTGGAACGAAGAATCAGAAGAAACCAAACAACACTGGAGAGAACGTGCTCAACAATTAAAACTTGAACACATGATTAAATATCCTGATTATAAATTTGCTCCTAAAAAGAAGCAATCAAAAAATAGTCACAATAATAATAATAGTAAATTAGTTAATAATAATAATATTAGTAATAATAGTAAAGTAATCAAGAAATCCGATTCAAAGATTTTAACTGAAGAACTTGCCAAAACTATTTTGAATAATAATAGTAATATTGTTTTTAATGAACCCGAAGATATTACTGTTGCTTTCAATAATCGTACTCCACCTCTTCTTTGGAGTCATTATCGTTCTACATCTACTGATTCAATAAGTTCTTGGGCAAGTGATTCATCCGCTCCTTCAACTCCTCCTTACATTGAATCAAATTCTCCTTCCCTTCTTCCAACTACTAACTGTCCTTCATTTAAAACTCCTAATTATCAAAATAATTATCTTCATCCTCATGATTTTCTTGAATATTCTTCATCTCCCTTACATTATACCAACACCGCCAACACCAACACTACAACTAGTGATGATGATTGGAATAAAATTATTTCATCTTTTGAAGATAATTTCTTTGATACTTTACTTCCTGCCATGGAATTCGATCAAAGCATGCAAATTGATGATTCTACGGATAAGGGTAATTACTATTTGGATGAAGGTGATGATTTAGAATATAATGAATTTAATGAAGGGTTCTTTAATGATCCTTCTTCACAACTTTTAAATTCTTTCGTTCTATCTTCTGGACAAAATCCTATTCTTCACCCTCATCAACTTCAACAAGAATTTTATTAGTTACTATTATTATTATTACTGTTATTATTTGCTACAATTATTATTGTTATTACTGGATCGCTGAGCGTATAACAGTATTAGATTCGTTGGTTTTTGCCTATGTAAAGAAAGCAAAGCGCATATTTTGGATTTTTTTTATTGTTATTTTTTATTTTATTTTATAGACATTTTTGCATTTTTCTTTTTTTATTTTTTATTTTTCACACATACAAACCGTATATAAACAAATTTTTTACAAACATTCAAAAAAATTTCATTCACATGTAAACATTTCATTCATTCATTCATTTCCCACTCTTTTGTATTTTAACTACACAACTATATAGACTATACATATTAACATAGACTTTTCATATATATATATATATATCATACACTCATTTGCATATATTCATTCATTTGCATATATTTTCTTTCATTTCTTACTCATCTCTCTTTTCTTTCCCTCTTTCCCTCTTTCCCTCTTTCCCTACCTCCCTCACATACATCATTTCCGAAATTCAATTCCATCTCTTTAAATATTTTGTTTTTTTTTGTAAGTAGCAATATAGAGTTTTTTTTTTTTGTTTATTACATACACATATTTCATCATTACACATATATTATATATATCTGCATTTGTATTAAAAATTGCATTTTTCATTTTTTTTTCTTAGCATTTTTCTTTATTTTATTTTTTATTTTTATAAATATTAAAAAAAAAAAAAAAAAAGGACATTTCATATATCATATAGCATTTTTTTTTTCTTCAAAGACATTTTTTTTTTATTTTTATTTTATTTTTATTTTTTAGAAAACAAAATAGATTCATTTTTTTTTTCATTTCTGACATGATAATAGTTGTTGTTATTAAATCATTATAAATCAATCAAAAAAAAAAAAAATATATTTACATTTTTCAAATTATGTACAAAAAATATATAGACATTTTTTTTTCTTTCTAAAAAAATATAATTCTATTACCATCATCATCACCACCATCACCATCAAAACATAACTTACAAATATATATGTACAAGAACATCTTTTTACTTTTGCTAACAAAAAATGAAAACATTTTAAAAAAAAGCAAAAGTGATAAAAAAAAATATAATAAAGTAAATGATCGAGTATTTAAAAAAAAATCAAAATTAATTGTTGTTACATATATATTTATTTATTACGTGTATTGCATTGTATATGTTGTGCCTCAGACCAACGCTTGCGTCAGATTAAAACTGGCCAAAATTAAGGTAAGGTTAGGGTGAAATTAAAAGGATCAACATAGGCTGGTTTTATAATTCTGGTCAATGGGTGACACCGATGATATGGAACTGAAGTTAATATATTTTGGTTTCACATGCTTTTATATTCTTATTATTAGGAACGATTAACGCCATGGAACACGTTTATTTTTGGTAAATAAAAAATTACTTTTGTTTATTATTATTTTAATTCATCTTTAATTCATCATATCTTATTAATTTATTGACGAGCTGATGGCAATGGGACACGAGCATAATATTCAATTATTTGAATTATTTGTAACCTTTAGATTTTTAGACGCCAAAAAAAAATATATAATATAAAAACTGGCGGCACTGTAAAACAAATGGACAATGAAATTATGTAATAAAAGAATCACAGGGGTATTTTTAAAAAAGGGTTTTATTTTTGTTTTAGGGTTGTAAAACCTATAATTCATTACTAATGAGAAGAATGAGAAGACTATATTTTTAAAGACAGCATATTTTTTTTTAATTATTATTATTATATTAAGCAATCAAAAAAAAAATCCTTTACATTTATCACGTGCATTTGAAATGAATCATTCTTCATTTTTTTTTTATTCTCATTGCGACTGTTGTTGTTTTGTTGCTGTAAAAGCCAGCGATCTGTAAATGATCAATCAATAAATTTATAAACTTTAACTTTTCACGAAAAATAATAAAAAAGCGAAAAATGTCGACTACCAAAAAACGACATCACGAAGAAGCTAATTCTTTAAATAAGAATGAAGTACTTAGAACGTGATATATTTAAAAGTTAATCAAATTACAATAAATTTTGAAGCATTCAATTCTTCTAATTCGCTAAAAAAAGTTTTTAATAAATTCTAAAATTGATATAATTTTGATATAATTTTTTATAAAACGAATCTCCTATTGTTATTGATGCTTCAATACACGCGCTTCATTGATCATTCTTACCTCTTCTTTCTAAAGGAGAGTTACAAAAACCAAAAGAACCACAAAAAAAATCAAAAGCGGTTGTCATGATTTGGCTTCGTGAAAATTATGTGCGATATGGTGATAGGTTGTGTATAAATTATGACCAAAAATCAAATTTATTAAATGTTCAATTGATTTTAATAGTAAAATAATTAATTAAACAATGAATAGTGGAAAACCTAAATATCTAATACCGAATTTTAATATTTAAAATTTTCATAGAATATTTTTAAAACAGAAAGATATATAAATATATACTTGAAATTTTTAGAAAAAACGTAAAAAACCAGATGATGCCAGATTAAATAATTTAATGGAGAATACACTCTCTATACTTGAAGGATTATGAAAAATTCCAACTAGCCCTTCAGAAATTAATAATTTTTGGACAGTTCATCCAGCTCCTGGTATTGTTTTGAGTCAATCTATATAAATAATACAGATAATTTACTTAAAATAACAAACTATTATCAATTTTCTGTAAACCTTATTCACAGAACTTTCGAAAAAGCAAGATACCAATACGAATGACACGAATGATATGAATGACGCGAGTGATACCGAACTTTATGAGGTTTTTTTCGAAGACAGTGATTTTAATATGGAAGAAAAGAAAATAAAGATTCATCCCACAATAATAATAATAATAATATAGCAGAGAATAAATTATCAATCTTATTACAATTTTCTTAACATCGAAGAGTATTTTCTGATTGTTGGTTGGCATTATTGAAATTACCAATGACACAAGAATCATACAAGAAGGTTCTTTTAATTATACATAAAAAAATAATACCTCAAATGTCACGGCTTTAATGGACTTTTTTACAGATCTTCACATTAATTGTCACATTAATCATCACTTTAATCGTCACACTAATTGTCACGTCAATTGTCACTTTAATATTCATTCATTTAGGTGGGGCGATTAGTATCTTACCACTTAATGTTTATTTACTCTTATCGGCGAACATAACTTGTAAGATTATTATCATTATTATTTTTATTCCTATTTGAAATTTTTTCTATACAATTTGTTTGATAGAAATTTGATGCACATGAAATATCGGCCTGATTTTTCGTTTAGTGGATCTTTTCTCGTATTGTCGCGGTCTGCGCAGAACAAGACAAAAGTTACGTCAATCAGTCTCACTAAACTCAGTTTAATCACACGATGATTCAATATTTTTCTAACACGCTTTTTTTATCGTCGCGATATCTTGAAACACAGTAAGTTCAGGCTATCAGTCGATCAAAACCTGCTTACTAACAATCACAAATAATACAACTTCGTGTAATATCTGAAGGTACGATGAGCAAGTGGAGTAAAAGTATCTTTACTGACTGCTGCGTACAACAACAAAACTGATACAGACTTTTTAATGCAACTTTGCCAAGAAATATAGAAATAGTTTATTAAATTTATTAAAGTTTCAAAGGAATATGACAATAGCGATATATTACTGCTTTGGCGTATCTTATCACTATTGATATTCCGACACACTAAATTATTTGTTGTTAAAATTATTACAGATATAAAATAAAAGAAAAATGTAAAAAAATGTAATAAAAGTATTATCCCAAAATTTATTAATTATTATCTTGTTATGATAATTATCACAAAATAAGGAGCAAAAATAAAGAACAAAATAAAAGAAAATGTTTTTATGGATGTCGAAGGGAATCTCTTCTTTTTCTTCCCCACCACAGCTATTTTTATAAACCTTCTTCTTGTTTACCGTCATCCTCTGTCATCCAAAAAAAAGTTTTTGTACCAGGATGAGTAAACAGTCATCCTGGATGATGGATGACACACGAGGATAATTCATCCAAATAGTGACACCTATCATCCTCTATCATCCCCCGTGATTTTCGTATTGTCCGTGCTACCTCAATATTAAAAGAATCGGTCCCGTGATTTCTTTCATATCTCGCGAAGTTTTAAATATCTTCCAAGGCATCTTTAGTGATATAATTTTTTCTATACGATCAAAACTTTTCTAGAGTACACAAAATGTAATACCACCCATTATTATCTTTGATAAATTTAGGAGATTAAGATACATAAAAGCCATAATACAATAGAGATTTATGAAATAAATCCATTGTATCCGCAGTAACGATTCCACATAGGTAATTATATCCTTTATCAGATGTATCAGAGGCTTGTCATTTTTTTTAAGTTGCAAAATATTTTCTTAAAATCAAACAAAGAAGAACTTTGAATAAATAACGCAATACTTAATGGTATTACTGTACTTGAGTCACTGGAAAAATGACTAAGGAATTTTCGACTCTTACTTTGCATTTGCATATTTGCATATGTATAATAAGCGTGTACAATGGAACAGTGGGTTATCAAAAGTCATCTGACAACTAGAAATTAGAAAAAAAATTAAAATGAACCTGCGGGTGATCTAAATTGCACAAGCTTTTTTTATTGACAAAAATTCGTTGCGATTATCAATCTCGTTGAATAATTCAATTTTAAGTGTAATTTCTCTATGTATAGTAAGGGGTCAACATAATTTACATAATTTGGAATGCAGCCAAAATCCAATATAAAAGTTCGTGCAATTTAAATCTAGTAATTATTTTATTAGTCTGGTGAATTTTGATGTATATTTTATATGCTATGCTTTATTGTCTATTTTCTGTAGATATAACAAAAAATTAAATGAACAAGAATAAATATAAAACATATTTTATAATAAATCACCAATCTGGATGATGATGAGATTTTTTTTTTCGTTTTGGAATTTTGTATTTTAAAACCAAAAACTGATGATCATTTCCAGATTTCCATAAAAATCTCCAAACTAGTTTCTGTTCATGTCGAGTATGTTGTGTATTTTTGATTAGTAACCATTACATCCGAGTAGTTACACATTGAATCAAAAATATCATATAAATTTGATACAATTATTTTCTCTTTATTTCTTAGGCAAATGGCAAATAAAATTCCCACAGAAATCTTAACTAAAATTTTGAATAATGTGCAATCAACTGAAGATTTACATTCATCATTATTAGTTAATCGAATCTGGTGTAAAGTTACTATACCTATACTTTGGGAATTACTTTTGGGTCAAGAATGTTGTACAGATGATAAGAAGTTGAGGAAGAAAGCATTATGTATTCGAACTTTTATATCATGTACTGATACTCAAGCTAGAACCTTACTTAGTGAATATGGATTTGATTTATCATCATCACCACCTCAAGCTACTTTTGATTATCCTTCATTTATTCATAAATTAATAATCAATAATTTAGTCTATTTTATTTCCATTTATTCTCAACAAATTATTCGTCCAGATCAAGAAAATAACGATAGTGTTGATGAGAGGACCAAATCGAGAATATTATTTCGTGAGATATGCAAATTAATAATAAATCGTTGTTCATTTCTGGATTATTTTAAATTGGCAAGAGTTGACAAAAAATTTAGTAGAAACTTTCGACTTAATTTAGATTCATTAAGTAGTAGTACATTTCTGGAAGATTATAAATTGTCAAAAGTTCCCATGAAGAATTGTGAACGTTTTACAAATTATTGTGATATAATTGGTTCAATTTTAGAGTTACCTGGTGCCCCAAAAGTATTTAAGAAATTAGAAAGTTTTACCTTGATTATAAATGAAGATGAACATTTGATTTGTCCTTTATATGAATCATTAAAATTTATTTGTGATAATATTTTAAATATGGATTTGAAATTGAATTCAGATTATCAAATACGATTATTAGCAAAACTTATTAGTGCTCAAAAACATTTAGAAAAACTATCAGTTCTATCAAATGCTACTCTTAATGACCTTAATTGTGATCCAATATTTTGTGCTATCATTAACCAAAAAGAAACATTAAAGATTCTTCATTTAAAGCAAGTAAAGTTTAATGGTTTCAAAGGAAGATCATCACCAAATGGACAATTTATTTCACTTCAAGAACTTTATATTGAGGATTGGCGTGGATTGGATGATTCGGGCTGTTTGTCCTTGGCTTCAACATTTACTCAATTAAGTAGTTTTCATTATTCTTGTTCAAAAGGTACATATAGGTATCCTTATCCTCAAGAGTTTGTTGTTAGAGTTCTTGAAACGGCCAATACAAATTTAAGAAATATTTGTCTGGATTTATGCCTCACAGAAACATTTTCAGCAATTTTAGATTATTGTACCAAGATTACCCAATTAACTCTATATCATTTAAGTCTTGAACGAGTAATTGCAATATTGAATAATAATTTTAACGAATTAAGAATATTTTCATTTTCATTTATTTTTGGAGGAGAATTTGATGCTGATTTATTATTATGTCAAATGGCCGAATATGTACCAGAATCACTTGAAACAATTGAATTTATAATTTATAATCACACGTCATGGATATTTAGTGCTAATAGTTTAAGAAAATTTTTTGAAGGTTGGTGTTGTAAAGGAGAAGGAAATAAAAAGATTATTGTAAAAGATAATAAGAGAATTGTAAAAAGTACAGAAGAACAGCAACTATTTACACTAAGTGATGAGCATTTTAAAGTTATCGACGAATATGGAGTTCAATTTGATATAAAAGAATAATATTCCAAATAATATTTCAAATAATGCCAAGTCAGAAAATATATAAGAATATTAAGAATAAAATACAAAAAATCAACGATAAATAAAATGTTTGCAATTTTTTTTGATGATAATTTTTCAACGAATAAGATTTACTAAGTAATATTATTTGATAAGCTTTGATATTGTTTTATATGATATTATTTTATAGCTTAAATTATATATATTTCAGATATATCCCGATTTTTTCATTAAAATAAAAATCAAAATTAAATTAATCATTTAAACTCTAGTTGTCATTTTACTTTTTAAATGCCAATAATTATTTTAATGATTATGGATATTTAAATTAATTTAGATGTCAACTGTGAATAAACGAGAATTCAGGGTTTCAGAAATTAGTATTAAAATTACAGATTTTGTATATTACGATGGATTTTTAACTTTTATAATAATTTTTTGTTATACCATCTTTAAATTATTTTTGGGAAATTGATTAAACGATGATTTATTTATAAAATAATTTTTTTATTACATTTTATGTCGTTTTTTACAATAAAACTATCTAATTACTTTTTTTTCTCTAAATTAATTAATTATAAAGCTCCATCTTCAGCTGCAGCTTTTCTAGTTGAACTTTCTGAGCAAGAGTTTGAAGTTTACATTTTCTAAGTATCATTTTTTTTTCTAATTCAAATTTATATTATATTTTCTTTTTACTTTTTTTTAGCATATTTTTAATTAAATTTGCTTTTTCACTTTTTATTTTTTAAAAATTCTTTGGTAGTATTTGTTACCTTTTCAAAAACTTCTCTTTTCATTTACTTCATTTACCAAAACTTAATTGCAGATCAAAAATATTAATTTTTTATAAATAAATATTCGTAAATAAAAAATTATTATCAATAATTTTAACATTAGAAAATTTGTCCATTTTATCAAAGATTGATTACATGTTAATGTTCAATCAACAATATTAAATCAGCATGTGACCTATATATAAACAATATTCGATATTTATAAAAATTGTAGCATTTAATCTTACAACGGATTTACTATACATAGATACAATCATACATTACTTTGCTATATTTTTATAAATGTGCAGAGTATTTCAAACACTTTCACCAATCATTCTTAGATTTTGTATCACACAAAATAATTTTTTAATACACTCTATCTCCAGTAGGTCAAGCAATCCATTGATCTAAACTTGCCTATCTCGAAACAGATAATAAATATAATATAATTCTTTTTAATTATTTTTAATTCTTTATTTTAAATCTGAAGGCTCAGTGAGTAAGGTGGAGTAAAAGTGTTAACGCAGTATCAAATAATATTTAACAATATTTCACAATATCACGACACAAAAGATAAGTTTATTAAAATATAAAGGTACAAATTTAAAAGTAAAGTATCATTTATCAAGAGAAATACCACAGATTTCATATCTATATTTTATTACTTATATTATTTATTTATATATTATTTATTATTACTAAGTAGTCATTGTATTAGTCTTAGAATTGCTCTATATATGTTTGGTTCTATTTCTATTTTTATAGTTAATTATTTAGGGAATAGTATTAGAATTCATATTTACTAAAACAAAATTAAAATAGAAAGGTTAGTGGAGGATCAAAAAGATCTCCAAGACTCCAAGTGGTGTCTTGATTATCTTGAACCCCAGTTGAGGTCTTTAATTAAAGAGGCCTCAGGTGAGTTCTGCACCCCAGGTGAGGTCTGTTTATCCGTAGATCTCAGAGTAGGAATTAGAACCCCAAGTGAGGTTCTTAGACCCCAGCATAGAAATGTATATAAGGACAAGAGAAATTACCTTGTCCAAGACAGTTTGTAAAGTTCATAAAATTCCTATTTCTTTTATTTTAATAAAAATAACAATTACTTTATACTTTTGTCTTAAAGTGTTGCTGAAATAACCAAAGGAACCCTGTATACCCAAACTCACCTTTTCTTATTTTATTTGATTTAAGTTTATAGTTATTTTATTTTGATTTGATTTTTGATTTAGTTATTTGATTTGATTTAGTATTTTTAGTTATTGTTTAATTTATAGTTATTGATATTAGTTGGTTAATTATTTGGATAAATTAACATTATGCTTAATTGAATTCTTTCTATATTTTATATTTTTTCTTTAATATTTATAAACATAATTTAGCCAACAAAAGTTCATTACCAAGCTAAGCCACTATAATTTAGTAGAGCTTGCTCTCACAGGTGGTGAAATCGTCTTAGTTCAGAAGTACTTTAAGAGATTGAATTTCTTGTAAATATTGGACCAATAATTCATGCACTTTAAAATGATTTTCCGGATACATAAAAAAACCAAAAGAATGCAATTTGTCAATTCCAAAAGAATAAAAGTATAATTAAAACTGACATAGCTGAAGCATATGAAAAATATAAATTAGTTTGCTGATGAATAAAAAAAAAATAAAGGAAAAGGAAAAGAATATGCTGATGATTTACAACAAAGTAAAATAAAATACAATTATTTTTGTTTTCAGAATCTTTTTACTTTATTAAATAATATTTTAACTTTATTATCTTAATGATTAAATAATTCTAAAAATGTGATAATTTTGTTACAGAAATGATGATATACTCAAGAAAAAATGGCATTAATATATTAGGAAATCCTTTCAACATAATATAGAAACATTAAAAGAAGATGAAGGTAATATACATGTAGCTATTGTAAAGGTGTAGAACATAATGCGTTTAGCTACCTTCATAAAAAAAAATCAATTAGACAATCAATGGGATATTAAACTAAGTAGTTAAAATCAAAAATTTAATAGTATAGCAATCATCTAACCCTTGAGCTGTACATCCGATCTGTAATAATCGATCCTCAATACTTATCATAATTAAAGTAGTAAAGTCAAAATATATAGTTACTGATAAATCCTCACCTCATTATCACTGGTCAAAATTTTATAAATACCACACCTATCAGGCACCCGATAGGCGTGTTATTTATAAATTTTTGGCCAGTGTATTTATATATCCTAAGTTAACAAAATATAACTGCACCTTTTATCATGGTAGAATCTAAATGGAAAAGTAAAATCAAGATCTGTGAAAATGGTATGAAAATGGATTTCAAATCATGTAAACTGTTGCAGAAAAGATTTTTTGATTATCAGGATCACAAAAGCTAGATTTATCTATATAGAATTCAATACAATTATTAACTAACTTTTGAGCTGTACGTTTGATCTGTGATAATTGATTTTCCAATACTTATCAAAATTAAAGTAGCAAAGAACTAAATATATAATTACTAACAGTTTCTCATCTCACTATTTATATACCTCCATAGTTAACAAAATAAAATTGCATTCTTTTACCATAGTGGAATCAAAATGGAAAGTAGAATTTCAAGATCAGTGAAAATAGAAATGGATTTCATTATCAGGATCGCAAAATCCAGATTTATCAATATAGAATTTAATAAAATTATTAATACTTGAGATGTACGCTATATTTTTAATAATTGATCCTCCAATTCTCTACTAAAATTAAATTAGTAAAGAGAAAAATATTTAGTTACTAATAAATCCTCACCTCATTATTATTTATACACTTCCTTAGTTAACAGAATATAATTGTATTTTTTTATCACAGTGAAATCAAGATGGAAAAGTAGAATTTCAAGATCAGTAAAAATGGAATGGATTTCATAGCATGTTTAACATTACAAAAAGATCCTTGATATCAGAATTGCAACACTAGCCAAATACAAAAGAATGACTCAACTGAACAAATGGTAATTCCTATATTATAGAAGCTAAAAATTGATAAAAATTGACTGTCCTATTACATCCTATATTATAAATCAGCTCAAATCAGAATTCATTTCCAGTATGGCAATTCTTTTGTATTTGACCTGTGGAAGCTAGTATTACTAATTGCAGATAATAAATTTCTAAATAAACTCATTAGTATCAATGCTATTTTGCATCACCTGGCACAGGTCAAATACAAAAGATATGCTGTACTGAAAATTTTAGCTGATTTATAATATAGGATGCAATAGGACAGTCAATTGTTACTGGCCAGCCAGTATTTTTTTTTGAAAAAGTAATTTGAAATTAATGGTGACAATCTATGACAAAGAAAGTTTTAATTAACTCCTTTGAGTAAATCAAGTGGAATATTACTTGGAGCAAGTTTTGGTTATACTTTATAATTCAAAAAATTTTCAATATTCTGAATGTATGTGTTTATATTTGTTTATTTTTATTTTTTGAGAAGAAGGTGAGTATATTTTATTAAGCAATATACAGTATATAAAAAATAACCAATCAGCAGTAATGATTATATGTGGTGACTATTGCCTGTGTGACCATCACCAGTGGTGAGCTTTGTCATAATATATTTTAATTATTATTAAATTTTCAAAATTCCATAATTTCAGTAATGTAAATATATAATAATGAAAATTTGTTCAAATATGCAAAAATTGTTTACTATAATTTTCTATTTAATAAAAAAACTCTTTCTGACGATCATTTTGCCAGAATTTTCAAGGAAGAGAAAATATAAAACACTACAAACAAATAATATAAACAACAACAAAACATGAACGAGGAAAAGCAGGGTGAACGTACACGTCCCAGA
>CAJVPK010000921.1:0-18852 GCA_910592015.1 Diversispora eburnea | reverse complement strand
AGTATTCCTTTCCAGCAACTTTTTGCTCAGATTGGTCAAAAAGAGATGGGTGGGGACATGACCATCAGTTGTTTTAGAAATCATTTCAAATAGGCAAATGATCAGATCATTTATATCCAGTGCACAGAATAAGGATCCTCTGAACCAGGTTTAGGATAAGGGTTCTATACATTCATCTATTTCAACTGATACTTGAAAATAAATTGGTATTCACTTTCATTTGAACATTTATTCTTTTCAAATGTTTCAAATGATAACAAAGATAAACTTTCTTTGATATCATAAATGCATTATTTCCAAAAAAAAATTTGTGGGACATAAAAGAAGAAAGAGTATAAGATTTAAAAGTATTTTTTTTTGCTTCAGAATAATTTTGATTTAACAATCTAGTAATTTCTACCAATTACAATTAAAAATTCTCTTTGTCTAAAAATCTTGGTAACACAAAGAATTTAAAAGAATATTCTGTGAAAATGATATTACAAGACCCAAAAATGGTCGAATGCTAATTTATAAATTGAATGATAAGATATCAATTTTTATCCACAATTGCTATTAAAAAATCAATATATATACTATTATCTATTACAATACTTGAAGTTTGTATTTATTCATTTCCATTACGAATTCTGAATCACCACAAGAGTTTAGAAAATAGTTTAGAAATTATGCCAGAAGAAGTTGCAACCATAAAAACCAAAATAGAATATCCAGAATGTGAAGATATGGATGGATTATTGAAAATGGCTAAAGAACTTATTGGGGAAGTTGCAGTAGTTGGAGAAGTGGTAAAACCTTATGGACCATTAATTATTTCTCTCACTGATTCTATTAGAAGAATTTATAATTCATATGAGTACGCTCAATATAATAAAAAGATCAGTAATGCATTATTAGACAGAGTTGATTGTGTGGGAGCACCGGTTAAAGCATTAAAAAGACGTAAAGATAAAATTGAGAACAATTTTCTTAAAAAAAATTATTATTATGCTTTAATACGTCTTCTTGCCATATTGAAAAAAACTCAACAATTTATTACTGATGTTTCTTCACTTTGGAGTTTACGTAAATTTCCCACAACTAAATCAATGAAAGAAAGATTTGAAAGGATTGCAAAAGAGTTTGATGAAGTTATTGCAGATTTAAATCTCGAAATAGGTCAAGATTTGGAATTGCAAAAGAGGAAAGATTATCAAGCACTGAAAACTGATATTAATATATTAAATGAGGTAAATATTAAATATATAATAATTTTATTTATATCTTTTCATTATATTTATATATTTTATTATAATATTTATAATAATATTTTTATAATAATATTTTTATTACACATTCTAACACAATTTTTTTTTATTCAATTTTAGTTTCTGGAAAATATTGGTTCACCAATAACAACACCCAAAAAACAAATTAGTCCAATCTTTGAAGAAATAATATTAATTAAATCTCATATTAATGAAAATAATGGAAATGAAATTAAATTAACACAAATTTCATCAGAAGAATTAATCAATAATACTCGTCCCAAAACCAAAGATCGATTTGGAAATGTGATAAAAAGGTGGTGGAAAGTAGCTGATAAACCTGTAGCTTGTAAATTATTTGATACGATACAATCGCAAAAATTTCAAGATCAATTAGTTCTTTTGAATAAATTAAATAGTTGCACCAATTTAATTAAATTTTATGGATTATCAACTTTGGAATTTGGACCAACAACTTCTAATACTGTTATAGTTTATGAATGGGCAGAATTGGGAAATTTGAAAAGTTTATATGAAAAATATACCATCGATTGGGATATGAAATTTGAAATTGCGGTTGGAATATGTCGAGGACTTTTATTTTTACATGGATGTGATATTATGCATCACGATGTCAGATGTGAAAATATTATGGTGAATATTATTATTATTATTATTATTATTAATTATTATTAAATTTAATTATTAATTGTTATTTAATTATTATAATTATTATTTATTATTATATATTATTTATAATTTAATTATTATTTAATTATTTATTATTATTTATTATTTATTATATATCTATTATATATTGTATATCTATTATCTATTATCTATTATTTATTTAGATTACCAGTAAATTAGAAGCCAAGATTGTAAATTTCAGATTATGTCGTCCAACACATGATGATAAAGAATTTCAAAATGTATCTGATCCTCTTGAACATTGGATGGCACCTGAACAATTTCGTAATGAAAAGAGAGCAGGATATTATACTTTTAAGTGTGATATCTTTAGGTAATATTTATTTTATATTCTCTTTGTATTCTCTTTGTATTAATGGGAAAAGACGTTATTTATTATTATCGTTATTATTTATTTATTTATTTATTTTAGTTTCGGAATGCTGTTATGGGAACTTGCATTTGAAAGGGTTCCTTATAGAGGATGGGATGACATAAAGATTGCAAACCATGTATCGGCTGGAAATAGAGAAAACATATACTTTAAAAACATGACCATTCTTTCAAATAATTATGAAGTAGAATTTGCAAAAATAATTAGAGCTGGTAATTATATTTATTCATAATTATTTTAATTATATTAATTACATTAATTATATTAAGAATGACTAAATCACGTTTTTTGTTTATTTTATATTTTTAGCATGGCAAGACGATCCGCTTCTTCGCCCCGGTCTTTACAAGATGTTTCTAAGTCTAGATGCATTAAATAAACAACAAAATTTATCCAAAGAAGGAATGGAAAGAATGGATATAAAATTGAAACCTCGTACATTCAATGATGATGATCAAGTCATTCCTGTCTTTCCAGAATTTGAATATTCAAATATTGATAAGGACGTGAAGGATGTTAATGTTGTTGATAAACATGAAGGAGGAGATTACAGAGAATTAGATACCATCAAAACTGATGAATTTTTAATGTCCATAAAACCAATGTTTAAACTTTCCGATGGCATAAAGGCTCATGAACGAGGAGATCATCAAAAAGCATGGGAATGTTTTAATCTACATTCTACAAATAACAATCCTCGGGCAAAATATTGGAAGGCATATTATCTTTGGGATGGAATATATGAAAAAAAGAATCGTGAATTGGCTATTGAAATATTAAAAGAAGCTGTGAATCAAAATGATAGTGAAGCTCAATTTTTTTATGCTTCTATTTTATTAAAAGAAAATGATGATAAAGATAATGAACAGGATAATAATAACAATAACAATAACAATAACAATAATAATAATAATAATAATAATAATAATAATAATAATAATAATAATAATAATAAAAGAGAAGATAAAGATATAGATAAAGATAGAGTAACAAAAAAATATAATGAATATTTAACTTATATGACATTAGCTGCAAATAATAACAATTTAGATGCATTATACAATTTAGGAGAAATTTATTTATATGGGAAATATAATGTTGAAAAAAATGAAGAAAAAGCTATACAATATTTGAAGTTGGCGTCTTTGAAAGAAGAACCAAGATCTATTGAATTACTTGATAAATTAGGAATAAAATTATTTGAGTCTTCCAACTGTTAATATTAGAATAATTTTTATTATTTTTATTATTATTGTTTAAAGAAAATTAATGAATATATAAAATGTATATATTATATATGTATAATATACACAAGTAAATAAGTGATAATGTCTTAGAAATTTATTGGTAAATTCTATATGTTTAACTCAGATTTATCATATGTTCATAGTATAATTTACTATTGATAAAAGTTTGATATATAGATTAGAATTTATATAAAAATGATGCAAAAATTTTAAAGAAAAAAAAAAAAAGAAAAATGACGGCAGAATATAATAACCTTTATTCATGATAAATATGATAAATATGATAAATATGATAAATAAATATGATAAATATAATTCATTTTCCAAAATATAGCTCTCAAAGATGTGTAATCTTTAATCTTTATTTTTTTCCTTTCTTCCTAATTAGTCTATTTGTCGTTTATTTTTTTTTCAATTTTCTTTAAAGTCGTGTTTTTTCCTATTAAGATAAGAAGATAACAAAATACTTAAATTCCAAAGAATAATAAATAATATCAAAGAATAAGGAGGAATAAGAGGAGTAAGAGAATAATAATAATAATAAAATGTCAACCAATGCAGATTACGGAAAATATTATAAAACCGCCTTAAAAAAATTTACAGAAATCACAGAGTCGCCTTCTTCTTCTATCAATTGTTCTATTACCCAACCAAAAAACATTAATAATAAAAATGATAAAAAAAATATAAAAGTCACAAAAGAAGAAACGTTACCACCACCACTACCATTTTATTCCCTTCCTCCTCTTTCACTTTCTTTAACGTCATCTTCATTATCACTTTCACCACCTCAAATATCATATCCACAACCACCATCACCGTCGTCGCCAACTTCTTCTTCACCAACATCATCACCAATTTCTTCACCACTAACTTCTTCACCAACTTCTTCGCCACCAACTTTTTCATCACCGACATCATCACAACAAATACTATCGTCATCACCGCGAAATAAACAAATCGAATCTCCTTACCCATCAATAATTGCTTCTGCTTCAATTCATCAAGGTTCATCTAATAATAATAATAATAATGTTGACTTTTATAAAATTGATTGGCCTGAAGAAGATGATGGATGGGTTTATATAAAGAATTCAATGGACGATTCTGATTGTGGAGGTGAGTTTTAATGATAATAATAATATATATTATACATATTAAACATTAATTTTATTTATTAAATTTATTTATTAATTTTTATTTATTTATTTTATATATTTTTTAAATACGTTACGTTATAAATTTCTATGTAGTAACTTATTTTAATGTTGAAGGTAATTATTTATTTATTATCTAATCAAAATATAAATTATATAAATTTTCACGTATACAAATATTTTTTTTTTTTTTTTAAAAAAAAAATAGACAACTTATCAACAAAAACTTGTCTAATTTCGCGAGCTGTTGGAAAATCCATTACTACCACTACCACTACTAATCCTACTACAGTTAAATCTTCTTATTTAAATAAAAATAACGATAGAGATGACGAAGACATGTATTTTATTTTGTAATATTATAGATTGGAATTTTGCGGCGTGTTGGTCACGATCTACGTTATAACCTTTTTTTTTTTTTTTTTTTTTTTTGCGATGTTAATATAAATAAATATGAATAAAACTATATAAATAATTTATGAATATGTTATGTAATGAATGAATTATGATCAAAAAATTTTCATTTCACTCCAAAATTAATTACAAAAGTAATTATGAGATGTTGGGATTCTAGAGCTACTATCATATTATCCCACATTTAGAGAATTGGATAATGAATTACGAGATTAAAAAAATGATTTTTAAAAAAAATCACAATTCAAATTAAAAAAAAAAAAAGCTAAAGAATTTCCCCAAAAATAAAGTAAAGAAAGGGATTCTCGAATTAATTATCAAATACATCCACAAGCAATTTATACTAGTAGACCGTCTTAATTTCTCAAGTTTAGGAATGAAAAAAGAACTTGAAGAATTGACCAAATCTAAGTGAGTGTATCATATTTTTTTAACAATGATCCGTGTAAGATCGGCACTAAATCAATCAAAGCTTCCTATATAGAAAGACATTGATGAAAATAATACAGTTCAAAAATGATTTAAATAAATGGAATAACACGTTGCTAAAGTTATATCTATTATATAGTCATATAGTTATAAGTTTTATAAGTGATTACACAAGTCAAATAAAAAAAAAAATAATAAAATTTTCTTGTTAATTTACCAGCCTAAATTAATCATTTTTACCTTTTTTATACAAATCTAAATTTTTCCCGTTTCAGAATCAATTTGATTATTTGAATTTCTAATATTTTCCTTAGTTTTCAAAATTCTTGTTCAATCTATATATCGATCAGTAAGGTCTCTATCAAGTAATATAATTTATTAACACTAGAGATTTGTCATGTTCACGTCGAGCGTGTGACGTGTTGAGGCGTATGATGTGTACGTAAACGAAAAACATTTTATTTATTATTTCTTTTTAACTATTTTTAAACTTCGGGAATTATAAATTTCAAGGTAAAAGATATCATTTTATTCTATTATTTTCTTTCTCTTGAAGATTGATTTAGTTCTCTCAAAATAGTGATGTTCACCTTTTTTCTATTATTAATAATTCTTTCTTCTACAGCTTTGACGTAAAGACATTGAATAACAAAACTCCCTGTTTTTGACTTGAGGTATGTTATCTTCTTTTATTTCCTTCTTTGGCCATTTACATTTCTGTTGCCAACCGGAAAAAATACCACGAAATATTCTTTCAATCTCTCAGTGATACATTTTTCTGAACCACATTTTCCAAGAAAGAGAAAAAAACTTAGTAATGTATGCAATTATTTTTAGTTAGACTATATACTACATAAGCTAAAAAAATTCAATAAAACCTGTTTCATTTGTTGAATAGGTTGGATATTTTCTTTCTTTCATTGATTTTATTATATTTTAATTACAATTATTCAGTCAATGCTTTTATTATTCAGTCAATGCTTTTATTTATTCAGTCAATGCTTTTATAAATATAATAAATAAAGTTATATAATTTACATAATTGTGACACTGTATGTCTATGACGTGGTGACGTTAATCACTCTAATTAATCCATAATTATTTTTTTTTTTTTTTGAAATTATTAACAATTGTCTGTTGAAATAAATGAAAGGTTCTAAATTTCTTTGTTGAATTTTGGGTTGTATTATATTGTCACAAAGAAAATCAAAGAATTGCATAATTAATATATGCAATAAACCTTTTTTATTTAAAGAATTAAAACGATTTGAGTTTAAAACTGTGCTTGGAGTTGGTCAAATCAAATTTCATTGTGACAATGATTTGGATATTCTATGCCAATTAAATTTTTTAAAATTACGCGTTTTAAGTTTGTGGAATATATAAAATATATTAATTTTTAGTTGGATTTAACTATTTTTTATTATTGTCATTAAATAATTGCCCGACTATAGTATGTAATCAGCCAAATTCCAAATCATCTTCTCTACTTAATACAGCTTTGACTAAATCTTCTGACAAAGACATTTAAAATTACATTTAAAATTGCATTATAAAACTCTCTTATTAATATAATATAATAAACTAAAATTATTTTTGTAACCTAAATTTAAATTTAGGAAGCTCGGTGGATAAACAAACAATAAGTAACTCCGAAATTAACAATACATTCAATTTCCTTAATTATTAATATGTGGCAAGTTTGGAAAGCTTGTATCATCTTACGCCACATTTAGCATTATCATAATAATTCAGTGATACTTCCTTACTCGTCTCTGAAAAAGCTTGGTTTTATCATTGTTTAATGAAAAATATTCAAAAAAAGATTTTTAACAAATATAAAAGCTACACAGCATTAATGCTATTACATAAATTATTTCGTAAAAGGTAACAAAGAAAAAGCCACATCAGAACTACAAGAATCATTGCGAAGAATTCTCCATGCAAAAGAATTTTTAATAATAGATTAGTATAATGCATCAATTACTAATTGAGAAATATTTTCCAAATTAAGTCTTTCATAAGAATACTCAAAAAATACTATAATTGTTTTTTAAAAATTTATTTATATGCGCTATAATCCTCAATTTCGTGAAAGTAACCATATAAGATGACACTTTTATTTCAAATTCGATTAGAACAAGATAGTTTAACTTTGAGAGGAACACCTATGGAATCTGTGGGTTGCGTTTTACGCGGACAACTCGTGTTAGTAACTACAGAACCTATCAAATCCAAAGAAATTAAATTGACATTTCAGGGAAAATCAAAAACTGCATGGGATAATGGTAAATGTCGAATATTTTAATTTGTGTACTTACGTTTTTCATTACTCATAATAATACTCAATCATATACTGTATATTTTTTATCTTTTACTTAGGTAATGTTACAGAAACCAGCGAAAAAAGAATATTATACAGACATGATTGGGTTTTCCTTGCTGCGCAAGAGAAATATCACGTTCTTCAGCCAGGCAATTATTGCTGGGATTTTGAATTAGCCCTTCCCGGAACATTAATAGAAACGATCGAACAATGTAATAAAAGTTACGTTCGTTATAACCTTAAAGCTACCTTAAAAAGACCAACTTTCGCACAAAACCTTCACACTAAACGTAAAATCCAAATCAATAGATGTTTGATATCTAATTATTTTAATTCAATGGAAAGTGTTGTTCTTCTTAATTCATGGGAAAATAAAGTCGAATATGAATTTTCAATTGGAGCAAGATATTTCCGCCTTGATGATAAGATTCCAGTAGAACTTATTATAAAACCTTTAATAAAAGGAATAAATATTGTTCGATTTAATTTGATTTTTGAAGAACACAGAACCTATAACATTGGATCGAAAACCATGAAAGAAGTAGTAGTAGTTGATATCAAGAGAGATTCATCATCAATTCCTTTTATTGATGAAACTTGGATTAAAAATGATGAAATGTCAATTCCAAAGTCTCGGTGTTTGGCAGATTCCGAAAATAACCAAATTCGTATCGAACATAAATTAAAATTTGAGGTTACATTTCAAGTTGAAGATAAAGAATATTATAAACTTACAGCAAGTTTATCTGTCATAGTTACTTCATGTCCAAGCTCAATTAATACTGCTATGTTTGATACGCTTCCTACCTACGATAGTTATTATTTTGATAAAGAAATCAATGAAGATTCAATACCTTCCGATAGTAATAATATAACTTCCAGAGACAATAACTTATGTAATAATAATTTATCATCCATTAATAATAATAATTTACCTTCATATGATAGCACAATATCTTTAATTCCTTTGTCAATTAATGATTATATTTTACCACCAGCTTATGGCACCATTTAATATACTGTTCGTTAAACAAAATGCATATGTAAATTTACAATTCCAGCATCTTTCTTATCATTATCATCATTAACAAAATAAAATATTCTTTAATAGACTACTAATTTTTGTTCAAAATTTTTTTCGTGGTACATTTATTTTTTTTTTTTTAAAGAAAGAAAGTTTTGACCTCTATAAGCACCCAAATGGTGTGACTAAATAATATATAAAGGGACCAAGCACTGTGTAACTAGAAGAGGTGTGACTTCAAAGGGGTCAACTGTATGTCCAAAGTAAGTGTTAGGACTCCTGATCAATTCTGTGGCATCTGAGGTGATTTCTTAGTCTAAAATCGATCCGAGTTACGAAACACAGTGCTTGGTCTCTGTATATAAGACCATATTAAAATTCCCTCGCCCTTCCTGGGGGAGGTGTGCTTATAGAGGGTCGACTGTATGATGTAACCATGCACAACAATGTTAAAAAAATTTTGTTTCCAGAATACTGCGTCAAATTATCTTATCAACATCTAACTGGCATTTTGATCATTGGAACCTAATTTGTTGATAGTATATACCGTAATAATTACAATTAAATTGGATAGAAATTCTTTTCTCGGTTATTCATTTTTTTTTAGTTTTTCATTAAGACAATAAACACTTTAAAAGAATTTAGCCTTGAAACCAAATTTATCTTGGCGTACCCCAACAAAAAACAAAATATGGTAATCTGAATAGCTCAATCATCTTTACAAAACAATGTTTTTGATGAAAATCAATAACATTTTAAAATTAGTGAAACAAAAAAATTTAGAATTTTTCAAGAGAATATAGATATACCTCTATTTTTTTTTTTTAAAAAAAAAACCCCTCTTCGGTTTCACTAATAAATGAGAAAAAATTAATTTATATCTAAATTCCGATCAATGAAAAAACCATACTTATACATTTTATAGTGTCTAACATCAACAATAATGCAATATTGTATGAATATTTTATGATAAAGTTATGATTAAGTATTTGTCTCATGTCTACATTTTATTCATGTCTCATTCAGACTTGGAGAACTATTTTTTCCAAAAAAGGCATATTCTATCTTTTTTTTTTCCTTGCGCAGTAACATTATAAAGGCTTATTTACTAATTTGAATTAGTAATGAGAACCTATTTTGAAATTTAACTAAAATTATAAAATTCTGGCTAAATGTCATGCAGAATCAAATTTCATTGGAAATTTTGAATGGAATAATCTATTAAATCAATTTTGCATGAGAAAATAACACTCTGGTGAAACATTTTACACCTTTTATAAAAGTTCCAGTTAAATATCGTGTGCATAGCATGCATGCAAAAATCCAAGCTTATTCTCTCTCTCTCTTTTCTAACATCTTTTTTTTTATTAAAGATTCAGCCCGCTTTTCTGCAAGTTTGATGCATATAGAAATGAACATGCAATTATTGCAATTATTATATATAAAGTCATGCAATATTGGTATCCTAAATCTTCCGCCGTGGATATCCGTGCGCATAGTCTTTTTTCACGAATTGCTGAAATTGTTGTATTTTAATTACTTAAAAAAGATTGTTCTCTTTAACCAAATTCAGCATTATTCAATAGACCAATAAACTCAATTTATTTAGTGATATCATAACTATGAGTCTTTATGAGGGATATCTAGTTCATTAATACATCACCAATTTGTAAATGAATGATGTAACTCCTTTCTCGGCTATGGTGTTTTTTGACCCCTTCTTTATAAGCCACAAGGCATTTGTGGCGTGAAAAAAATGTTCTTCACAGAACATCCAAAACTATTTTTAAACTATTTTTGTGTTACCTTGTCATTCTAAAATGATTTAAAAAATTTAAAATAGAATTAAAAAATAAAATGAATTATATATATATAGTAAACATTGCAAATCGGAATTCTATGATTATATTATAAACAAATAGATAATTTATAAATAAATCATGATAATTTATAAATTAAGAAAACATTCTGCAGTTTTTTTTTGTCTGCTTAATAATCGCGTAAACGATATTTTGATAATCAAAATAATAATATGTACGTTTTGATTAAAGAATCATTTAATTCATATTGTAATGAATCTGAAAATTTGATTTTTTGAATAAAAACTAAATGTCAAATACGCGTCGATCGACAATTGAAGTTTCTTATGTAGTCAACAATCGGGAAACAAGGCCACCACACAAAAAAGGTTGCAGTAATATAAAAATTATTTATAAAATTTTTACAAAGTAGGAATTTTTGAATAAATCATTTGTGGTTACGCGTATCAACAGATTAAGCAAATAAATTAATTTAAATTAATTGTTTCAGTTATTTCAAATTTTATATATGTTATTATATATTATATATTACGTAAAATAATTCCTATAATTTATATAATTTATGTAATTCATGTGTGCGGAAGGCAGCCTATAATATTTTATAATATTTAAAATATTTGATTTGTCAAACGAAACCCCTTGGTGATAGTGAAACGTTTTCTAAAGATTGTAATTTTTTACCCAAGTTGAAGAAATTTTGTAGCAAATAAACTGCAAAGATAATTTGCTTATGCATTGCCAAGGGTGAGAGCACATGTTATCTATTTTATCTCTGTGTATAATAAAAATATACGTATGTGAATTAAATCATTTAATAAATTATCTAATATTTAATCATAAAACTTTATTTAAATGTTTCAGAAAGATTTCTTTTACGCACGCACAAGAAAACAAAAAGGGAAACTACTTTTTTATTGAAATTATGTGATGCATTCATGAGAAAATAGTTAAACGTATTCTAACAAATAATAAGAAAACGGCGTATTAGATAACTGTAATAAAGTATAATAAATATAATAAAATATTAAACAATATAAAACAAGCACATAATAAATATTATTATGCATATTTTGGTTAAATATGTCTGCAATCAGAGGTTGAAATCTTGTTTTTTTTTTTTTTTCTTATCTCTCAAAGTTTAGATTCTTTATTTTTACTAACCAGCTTTAGTGCACAAAATACTCCAATTCTATAAATATTATTAAATATTCATTAATATTTAAATATTTTTTTAATTAAATAATGAATAACAGGTTTATGCAGCAATTAGTTTTTTTTAACATTAAATGCACATGAATATCACAATCTTGTACATTTCTAGAATTATTAGAATTATTTGTAATATTCGGATCAAGCCCTGTAAAGTGGAAAAAAAATGCTTACTGTATATATACTAAAAGAAAAAAAAATTTTGACGCGTTCTCACGTGATAATAATTTTATTATGCGGAAATACCAATAAAAGTTATCAAAAGAGTTTTAGCCACAAAATGACACCATGTAAGATATTTATACCCACCTACAGTTATTGGATAATTTTTCCAATAGAACCTTGAATATATTTATAAGATATCCGATAAAAGTTAACAGGATCCTCAATTAGCAAATTAACAATGCGAAATATTAGTCGCTAGTGAAACTTTTGATTATATAAAATTATATTAATGTATATAAGTATATTAACTGTAGATTAAAAAAAAAGATATTGGTATATAGATATTTATAGATTTCCCTGCAGTGACAGAGAAATTGCCATGTGGCACTTGGCAACCTAAAAAAACGTTTGCTGCACAATGTAACTAAGAAATGACTTTATTATGTCACAATTTTTAAATTAATTGTGTACTGCATATCAAATAAAAATTTATTTATTACCCTTCATTGTGATAATTATACATTGCGCTTTTCACGTGATTATATGTTCCCTTAAGAAGAATACAAGAAATCTTTATCTAATTTGGGGAAAGCCTTAGTCAAGGATGCATTTGTAAGACATAACTAGCCATAGTTTTTCTAGAATGTTTGTTTCACGAATATTTGATACACAAAGTAGTTTTTTAATCTCTACATTTCTATTTACGGGAAGAACACTGCATTTTATATAGGTCTTATCAATAACCGAAAATAAAATACTCATAGAATAAAAAATATGTAATATTGCATAAGCAACAACGGAGAATTAAACCGAAAAAAAAAAATATAAAAATACCCTAAAAATTTATTGATTTTCACATCGACAAATTTTTTTTTTTTTTCTTAAAAAAAAAAAAATAAATTTATTATTTCGGAAATTTCGTTTTAACGAATTGTTTATATAATTTATTTTTACTATTTCAGTTATTAACGATATAAAAAAAATGACTCGGAGAAATACTATACGCCCAAAGATTACTAAATCTATAAAACGTAATACCAATCCAACAACTACAACACCAGTTTCTCAATTAAAAATAACGCTTTATCCACCTCCCGTAACCAAGGACGATTTTTTAGGAAGACCATTTACAAATATCGACACTAAAAGCCCAAATGCATTCTTTGTATACAGAAAAGCATTTGTTAAACATCTTTCTGACAAAAATCTTAAATTCAGGATGACCGAAGTTTCGAAATTAGTTAGTTACAACTGGAAAAATGAATCAAAAGTAGTTAAAGATGCATATACAAAAATTGCACAAGAAATTGATAAAGAATTTCAAGAAAGGAAAAGAATAATCAGGGGATATAAAATTGTTTGTGATCCAATAATGAATGATTTTCTAGACACAAAGGAAGAAGAAAATCATGGAATAAAAGAGGAGGAAAAACAGCCAAATGAACTGTCACAATCTATCAATAATGATTTTCAACCTTCTTCAATCAAAACATCACCAATTATTAAAATAGAGGAATCTTTTAATAAACAATCGTCATCATCTCCTTGTGATTCTCTAGTAACGAATGAATCTATTAATTCTTGGGAATCTGATTCAAGTTCTGAATACGTTGAACCTGAAGATTTCCCACTTTTTGAAGAAATTAATAATAATAATAATAACAATAATAATAATAATAATAATAATAATAATAATAATAATAATAATAATAATAATAATAATAATAATAATAATGAGATCAATAATTATTATAATGTTGAATCATTTACACCTTGTTTAGAGCAATATAATTATCAACCAAATTTATTAGAACAATCATTTGTTCAATCCGAAATTAATAATTGTGTATGTTACGTCCCAACCATTGCTGAAGGTCAAATTCTTGATCCAATTTGGATTGACGAAAATTCTTCTTGTGGCTATACTACAACTTGTCTAAATGATTTTGACTTTTTTAATCAATTTAATATTGAACAAAATCCTCCTCTTTGTCGAATTGAAAATTATGATGAATACTTACTCTGGAATCGAGAATATTGTTAATTTATTAGCCTTCTTACGAAAACATCAAAATTAATCAAATTAATCAAAATAATCATTCGAATATAATCAAAAAATAATTTATCAAAAATAATCAAAAATAATCCCAATAAGCGTAACAAAATGAAATATGAATTCTTCGAAAAACAATAATAATATACTTTACATAAATCAATAAGATTTAATAAGAAGAAAAAAAAAACAATTAAGATCAATGAAAAAATTCCCAACGTATAATAGCCGTATAAGATTAATTAAGATAATAAGACGATTTACGAAAGCGATACAAGGGGCTAATAATGATTTCGGAATTTTAACTGTGAAAAATGTTATATTCAATTCGCTGCAGAATTCTAAAAGATACTGAGAAATTTGGTCACTGTCCACGGGGAAGCTCTAACGAAGACTTTGTGTGTTTCAGGTGAGATATTGTTATAATTTCGATCCCTTTACCTTTAATTTTTTATATTTTTTTTTAAAAATTTGTAAACTAATCTTTTTTAAAATTATTATTACTATTATTAGGTCACTGCCAATGGTCTACAACCTAATTTCCAATTTTTTTTTTGGGAAGATGAAGTTAATAAAGCCGGCATACGGTGTTACCGGTCTTCGGATGAAAGCTTCTGCCGACATACGGAAATTTGTCGTTATCTTTGAAAATTCCAATGTCTTTGGATATTCGTTTTTATGAACTGGATCATTATCACATTAAAAATATTTTTTTGACAAATTTAATGAACTAAGCAATTATTAATTTATATTTTTGGTATTAAAGAACAATTTACACAATTTACACATATAATATTTTTTGAGATTTATGTATGTTATCCAAAAATAATATTTTTACTATTACATTATTTTAATCTTTTTTCAATAAAATCATTATCATATCCTTATACAAATTCGAATCATTTGTAAATACATTTTCATTGTTTTTATTTTCTATTTGTCATTATTTTATTATTGACTTTTTTCGTTTTAGTTACTTTTTTTTTTTTTTACTTATTATTAATTGTTTCATATAATCTATTTATTTTCTTTATTATTTTTCTTTTATCTCCCGAAAAAATTTTAAAATTTCCCATATTCCCTCAAAATATTCTTTTTAGACTTAATAATTAAAAATTCAAATAAAGTTATTAAAATTAGATTTTTTTTTTTATTGACAACAAAGAAAAATGAATTTAATGAATTGTATTACATAAAATGGATATGTTTAATTGAATGATGATATAAAAATCTAAAAACAGTTGATTGGTCGGCGCAGTTACATCTTGTATAGGGATTAATCGGGTTAAGTAGCTTTCTACAAGGATCTTTGTTGAAAGTTATTCTCAAATAAAAAAGTTTGTATCGCATGCAATAATATTAGATAATATTATTTAGCATATGGACAATTGGCGATATTTAGGAAAGAATGAAAGATGAATAAGAGGAACTAAGTTCATTATTTTGATTTCATGTGGAAGTTTATGTTGTATTATTTTAATTTTACCATCGGAGTTGATGGAGAAAAAACTTGTTTTTTGATTATTATTTATTATTTATTACAAAGTCCGTGCATCAAGAAATTTTAACAATACTATAGTTAGTAATTATTTGTAATTATTTGTAATTATTGGAAGTGAAAAAATCTTTTATAAATCTAACTAAAATTGGTATATTATTTCCCGCCAAATATTATTTCTGTCCTGTAACAAACACGTGTTCTGAAAATGTAAAGAATTCTCGAGGAATTAAAAATCAAGAATTATAAATGTTAAATTCTATTTTGTTCGCTTTCACCAAGATATAAAATGTTGAATTTTATTTTGTTCACTTTCACCAAGATAATCAATTTACAAGAATATCATTCAAAACTTTGCAAATAACTTATACAAATATAACTTGTATTTTATGTAACTCTTCTTTCAAGTAAGAAAATTGATGGCAGATCGCGTCAAAATTGTCATTTGGCACAAGTTTGGTTTGTTGATTCTTTCCAGATCTAGACGCGAATAACAATCAATAATGTGATAAAAATTACAAATACAGTATTTTCAGGTGATTGAAAATTAGATAATACTTATTTTTGTTTGATATTTTTTATCATAGGTAGCACCTGCTTAGTCATGACTTTACATTTGGTGTACCAGCAAAAACTATGGCATTTCACTTATCAGGAATGTGCCAACTTCATGATTTTCAAATATCTGAATTTACTATCATCTCTAAACAATTTTTTCTATACACTATTTAAATTTGATTTTCATAGATAACAACAATTAATAATTGTCAAACATTAGTATAGTAACATTATTTTTAAAATCTTATACAGCAATGACAACACTTTGAATATTAATAAATATTCATAAAATCTTTGAATATTTATAAATATTTGAATTAAAAAAAAAATTTTTTTATCTTTCTTTCCTTCTTTCTTTCCTTTCTCTTTTTTTTCTTTTCTTTCTCTTTTTCTTCCTCTTCTAAAATCAGCTAGATTTATTTATCTGATCCAAATTTGACTAGATCTTATTTTTTTGAATTTGATCTTGGATCTATAACAATGTAATTCACAAATCAATTAGAATTCAAATATTTTTGTAACCTTAATTTTTATTTCAGTATTAATTAAAGAAAAATAATTTTAAAAATTTTTAATAAGTAATCAAAACAATCTAAATAATAAATTTTTTATAGTTTATATTTGTCACTATCTACTAGCACCATTGATATTTTTTGATAATGAATATAAATTTATAAATTTGTATTTGCAACTATTATGTCTAATATATTATTTGTAAAAAAAGAAGAAAAAAATTAATTGATTTTGAAAAATTGATATCTTAATATAGTAGTAAATTAACAAATATCTGAGGCAACAATCTTGAATGAACAAAATATTCAAAACTAAGAGAAGGTGATAACAGTCATACAACTACCTTTATGAATACTTATGTATTCTCTTTTTCATTTTTAAAATCTGATTCCAGATTTTTTAAAGAATATAAATGAGTTGTCAATAGTAAATATAATCTATGTTGTTATTAAGGTTGTTGGATAAAACTTATTTGAAGATTTAAAAAATGGAAAATCTATAACTCACCATTATAATTTTAATAGTTTCAACAGTTTATATAAATTTACTAGTTTTAATATATGACAAGCTTTACTTAACTTATTAATAAGTATTTAATAAAGTTTTATCAGATTTTATTCTTTTGCTATTTTCTGGTTTGCTAAACTTACAGATTTCACTAATGCTTCTAACACGTCAAATCAATTCAAATTGTAAGATATGACTTTAACTTTCAAATTAAATCAAAAAGTATGATCCTAACTTCAAATTAAGTAACTATGATTCCAAATCAGTAATAATACCTTTCAAATTAATCAAAAAAATTTGTTTTTTATAAAAATCTCTAAAATATTTCAAAAAATAATTTTTATTAAATTAAAACAGTATATTATAAAATATTTATAAATATATTTACTATTAAATATTTAAAAAACTAAGATATAAATAATTATAACAGTACTAATAAAATATATGTAAATAGTTAAAAAAACAATTTTTATTAATATATAAAATATTTTTAAAACAGTAGATTTCAGGAACATATAACATTTATAATATATAAAATATTTTTAAAACAGTACATATAACATCTATAAAATATCTCAAACTAATGCAAAAACAATTACTGTAATACTAATAAGGAATAACTTTTATTAATACATAAAATATCTTTAAAACAATGATATTTGAGATTATGTGATATTTATAGATTTTGATCAACTTTGGTCAACTTTGAATTTAGAAAATTATTTGACCTTAACCCAATTCAATTTATACTCTTAAGTTACACAGATCAACTTGGGTCAATCTGATCTGTTAAGAGCACTAGGTTTCACTTAGCAATTTTAATTGTTATTAATATGCATTTTTGTATTTTTAAAAGAAAAAAAACTTAAAGTTGAATTTAAAGATAATATATTTGATTTAGTTAAAAAAAATATGATTTCATAATTTTAAAAGTATTTTTGAAGAGTAAAATTTTAAATTATTGTTAAAAGAATTATAGAAGAAACAGTTTAAGAAAAAAGTTATATTTATAAAAATTATAAGTAACTATATTAAAACAGATCAAAAATAATTTTAACAAGTAAATTTGTATTAGCTAAATATAAAAAATCACTGTATCAAATAGTAATTCTTATATTATAGATTAACTAAAATCAAAATTCTTATATTATAACTAGTTAAAATCAATTATTCTATTTTATTCTATATTATAAATTAATTAAAAATCAAAATTTCTATTGTATATATTAGGAATTTTATAGAGACATTTTAGTATACTATAAATAATGCATTAGAACATTACTAATATATTACAAATACAAAATGTTTAAATAATGCATTAAAATATTGTATTTTAGTATACTATAAGTACAAAACATTTAAATAACACACTAAAATATTGTGTTATAGTATATTAGTACCATTCTAAGAATACTATATGAATGGTATTTATATAGTATTTTAGAATGTTTTTATTTAATTCCTGATATACCTATTATTATATGTTTTAATTATTTATAGAAATTATAATTAGTTTATATATATAGTGTTAGCTTGTTTCTTTCTCTTATTTTTATATATTATTTTATTCTTTATATGTATTATCATTTATATATTATATC
>CAJVPK010000920.1:0-18868 GCA_910592015.1 Diversispora eburnea | reverse complement strand
GGCACATAATCTACTTGGTGCAACTACCACCTCTGTCCGCCACCTTCAGTGGTCACGAACGTTTCCGTGTCGCCACAATGGCATCCGTACAGAACCCTCTATAAATAAACCCCGGATTTTTAGGACGTGTACCGAAATTGAAATTTTCCAATTCCAAATCGAGGGGTCGTCTAAAGCCCGTGTCCTATCACGTGATTAATAAATTGTGATTGGCTAAATCATTAAAGTAGTCGTTTTTAGATTATCAAATAATATCAAAAATGCATTTTCATTATTGCAGACTCTTTACAAGTTGAAAAGAAAATAATAAATAACAATACAAAATATATTAATATATTAATATAATAAACATATTCACATTTTCATTTCAAATATTTTAAAGTTTTCTTTATTGTTATAATGTCAAGTTTTTAACAAAAATTCTTAAAAAAAAAATAAAAACGGGTTAAAAATATATGCACATTAACCGCTTTTGTTTAATAACTTTTTTTATAATAAGTTTTGATCAGTGCCGGATCAGCATTAGATCAGCAAAGCTTCTCGTTAGAGATGAGCCAAACAAATGGGTGCTTCCATGATATACCTATTCATATGAAAATTTTGTGTAACAAGATCATCAATAGGGAACTTCTGTAACACAATTTTTATCTCCACCCTTCTTTTAAATAAATAAAAACATAAAACAAAACAAACGAAACGAGCGGAGACTTGAATAGTTTCTTCTCGGTAAGGGTCCTGTTGATTAGGTAATTGAAATAAATGATACAATTATTTATGTCACTGAAGCAAAACGGGAAGATCTCAGTTACGTTGTTGGTCAGAGTACAGTGCAAGCACATTCGATACAATACAATATAAAGAATAGAAAGCGCACATATGATGAAGCTGATTTGGATGAAAGCGAGATGTGTTGTATTGTTTCAACTGGTATGTTTATATAACTATTTTTTTTTTTATAAAAATAACTGAAAAAGTAGATATGTTACTAGTTCTTGTTTTAATATTAGGTGTTGATTGGATAATAACAAAAGTAAAGAACAATAATGAAGGTCAAAATAATGATGGAAAGTTGGAATCTCTACATATTCACCAGGCCTGAACCATTGCCCATCAACAGCCAACCTTTAATCCGTGATCATTTAATTAAGCCAGTTGAAGATCTATTTGGGAAAATCAAGTGAGCTTTTGAACAGCAAATAAACGAATAAAAGTTTAAAGGGAAATAAATATAGAAATTTTAGATTAACGTTTGATTGTAAATAGTAATTTAGTGTTACATATCAAAAAAATTAATAAAGCACATTCATGTTCACATTTGGTTTTTGTGAAGTGTTTGTATACAAATTCTTCCAACAATTGAGACGATAAGCTTCTTCACAATAATCGCCATCGCCGTACTCCCCTTTTATACTATCTCTTATTTTATGCTTTTCATGATCTTTATTACATATGGGACATATTGCTTAACAAGTAAAGTTATCGCCGTACTTATTACTGTATTTAAATGATAAATCAGAGAACTGAACTGCTCTAATGGATGTATTTACTTTTATGGTTATCTCTGTTTTCTTTTTGCTATTTAAGTTATAATTATTATCCTTATCCTCATCACCATCAGAGGATTCCAAGTTAGAATCTAAAGAATTATCGGGCATACTTACCTCTTCCTCGGGTAAAGATTAGTCTTTCTCACTTACCTCATTTTCTGAATTAGAGGTATGATATGATGGGATAGAGAGATTGGTTGGAATGCTCCAAATTCCCAAAATTTTCATCTGCTGAATTATTATTGCAGATTCATGCAGAAGCTTCTTTTCCCGATTTCTCTCCTTATCTCGTTACTAATCCTTTCCAATCCAGAAAATCTTCTTTCTCTATATCTTCTAACGATTTAGGCTCCTTGTAGATATGTTGAGAATTTGATATCACAGGTCAAATACAAAAGAATAGACGGATAGAATAGGAAAGAATAGGATGGTCGATTTAGTTTTTATATACTTAGGAATTCCGATTTTTGGCGTTTTTTTTTTGCTTTTGACTAGTGTATGTTATTAGATGTGTTATTAGATATATTATCAGAAGTATTTTCTATATGTTCTGGGGTACTATCACAATTTACACGCCAAATACAAAAGAATAGGCGTACCCAAAAGGAATAAGTAGGACAGTCAATTTTATCCAGTGATTCGAAACATTCCGGGAATATTGTGAAAATCTGGAATATTGTGAATTTTTTTTTTTCGGAAATTTCGAGTGTCGAAAATTTCCGAAATTGAGTTAAAAATTTCGCCTATTAAAATTTACTGATGACAAGTACCTATCCGATAGACTTACAATATATGATGATACTCCGTCATCTGATATAACCGGAAATTTTCAATATTCCAGTAAATTACTTAAAAATTTTCAATAATATTTTACAAAAGATGAAGAGAAAATATTTCACTGGTACTTGAAATCAGTTGAAAAAGGAAATGTCGATGAACAGAATAAACTTGGTATTGAAACTACAAAAGATGATGAGAAAGCATTTCAATGGTATATAAAGTCAGCTGAAGGGGGAAATAGTGGTGGACAATATAGTCTTGCGAATTGTTATTTCTATACTACCAATGATAAAAAGAAAGCATTACGTTGGTACCTGAAATCATCTTAAGGAAGAAATAAATTTGTATATATCTTCATTCGAATAATCTTCACCTATCCAATAATCTTAAAATTTTAAAATATTCACAAAAGTTATTATGTTATTTAGTAGATATTATTTAATATAACTGTAAATTTAATATTACATTTTTTTTTTAAAAAAAAAATGTTATGTATACACGTAAGCTGCAAAATAATTGTCTAGATTTATAATAGTAAGTTAAATTTCTAAATTTAGAGCGCGTTATTTGTTAAAAATAAGAATTTTAAAAATAAAAAAAAACCAAATTGTAAAATTGTAAAATGCACAGTAATCTGAATAATTATTTTGATCAGTAATTGTTGTGTGATGTACCACCAAAAATATTAGATGATAAAAAGGAAATACCAAAAATAACAAAAATTTAAATTTAAATTACCACAACATAAATAATGAACAATGCGACTAAATATAAATATTCCCAGTTTCATTCCTTCTTGTTTTTCCAGATTTCGTTCGTCTCGTTTTTTTTTTAAAAAAATAAATACATAAAATAAATAAAAATGTGGAATAAAATTATTTTATTATTTTTATTATTTCAAGGTAATAATTGTTATATATATTGAGATATGTTGTTGAAGACACGTTAAGCTATGATATTAATGTGACTGTTGAGCTAATTCTGTATTATATATATTTTTTTTAAATAGTGGTAAAGTGTAGCACACATTGTCCATCCGATACAGATTATTGTTTTACTATCACACCTCCTGATAAGGATTTGCAAGAAGACCAACAATATGTAAACTTTAAATTAGTAGCTCCAAAGGATGTTGGGTAAATTTAATTCAATTTATTATTAATTTTATATATTTAATTTATTATTAATTTTATATATTTTAATTTATTATTAATCTTAATATATTTAATTTATTATTAAGATGGGTTGGAATTGGAATTGGAAGTGGAATGACATCATCATATTTAATTGTAAGTATAATAATCAATTAAAATTTCAGTTCCTACAAATTTCAAATTACAACGATCTCAAATTAAACAAATCTCAATTATATAAAATTTTATAGGTTGCATGGCCGAATAAGGATGGAACAGTTACTCTCTCTCAACGTCAAACGACATCTTATAGTGAACCAAAAGTTACGGAATATCAAAACGACCTTATTAATATGACAACAACAACTAATGGTGATGGGAAATTAGAAGTCAATTTTAAACGTCTCGTAAAAGTAACCACGAATACTATTCCTAATAATGGAGATTTCGTATGGGCAATTAGTAATACTCCAGTAGATAATTCTGATCCTAGTGCAACTATTAAGATTCATTCAAAAAAAGGGGTTATAAAAATGAATTTGGCTGAAGGTGATACTTCTTCAAACTTAACTCGTAATGATAAATTAATTATTGCTCATGGTAAATTTATTTATTTATATTTGTATTTATTTACATACATATTGTTATATTTCATTTATATTATATATATCTTTTTTTTTTATTGTTATAATTAATATAACCTTTTTTTCTTCATATATATATTTATAGCTATTATAATGTTTATAGCGTGGGGTATAGCTGTACCAGGTGCTATTTTCATTGCAAGATTTGCCAGAAATTTATTACCCAAAGTTTGGTTCCATTTACATTGGTCAATTCAAGTTTTCTTAACTACTCCTTTAGTAATTGTTGGTGGTATATTATCTACTTTGGCTGTAAAGGGTCTTCGTTTTGATGATCCTCATAAGGTATTTATTAATTAATTAATTATTTATTTAATTATTTATTTATTTATTTTATTATTTAATAATTTATTTATTCATTATTCATTATTTTTTGATTTTTATTAATTATTATTTGTTTATTATTATTTTTAAAAATAATTGAATAATTATAGATTATTGGATCAATTCTGTTTATTGGATTATTTACTCAATTAACAATTGGTGCAATTCATCATAAATTATTTGATCCTAACAGACAATATGTTCCTTGGTGGACTCAACTTCATTGGTATATATAATCATTATTATCATTATTATATTATTCTTATTATTATAACATCATCTTTATTTTATATTATTTAAATATCATCTAACATAATCTTTATTTTATATTATTATCAGGTGGTTCGGTCGTGCCCTTGTGATTCTTTCAGTATTCCAAATTCCACTTGGTCTTTCTTTATATGGAGCTAGAATGGAATTCTTCTATGCTTATTATATATACATCTTTATTTTATTGCTTGCATTCTCTCTCTTGTCAATTAGATTATGGAATAAAAATCATGGTGTTAAGGAAACTTCCGGATTCAGAAGGATGGAAACTGATGATAATTAATTAATTAATTAAGTTATTTTTTTTTATTTAATAATAATATAAATATATTTTTTGGGAGGGGGATTTTACTTTATCATTATATCAATATATGTAATCAATTTATTTGTCAATATAAAATTTATATAAGATATATATAATAATCTGTTATTTTTATTGATAGTGTATTATACATTTTAAACCATTAATTATTAAATGTTTATTTTTGAAATCATTATAAGATCTTGCTAGAATAATTTTACTGATTTTTCATATATTTTGTTTGTATGTTTTATATATACATTTCATTTAAAACTTATTCTATTATCATTAATATTATATAATTTATTCAATATATTCAATAATATGATTTTCATCAATTATACAATATATATTCAGTTTTATACACTTTCTATAATAACTTTATCTTTATTACTATTAATATTACGTTGTTTGAATCGAGTAGAACGTCTTTGACGATTTGATTGTTGATTTGTAATATGTGATCCTTTATTAGGACAAGTATTTGCATAATGTCCAATTCCTCCACAAGTAAAACATCTTGAAGGTAAGAATCCAACAAATCGACGATTAGTATTTGTATTAGTATTAGTATTAGTATTAATATTGGTATTAGTATTGGTATTATTTTTACTGATTAAATTAGTACCACTATTAGAAAATGATCGAGATGAACTATTGGATCTTGAATCATCACCAGTATTATTTGTATTATTGGTATTATTGGTATTGTTTGTTGAGAAATTTAACGATCTTGCATTTGTTCGTAATGAATTTTGTTGTGATCCACTATTACGATTATTTCTATTACTTCCATTACTTCTATTAATAATAATATTATTATTATCATCATTATTAATGGGTGATGATGATGTACGTGTATTGCCTTTGTGTCGACGTTTGTTCTTACAATATTGATTGGATGAACGACGATTTGGTTTCGCAGGAACTTGTTTGTTAAGATCTTTGACATTTCTTTCATTTGTATCATTTGTAAAATTTCTTTCATTGATTTCACTTGTCCCGTTTGTTTGTGATTGATTTTGATTAATCAAAGAATTCAATTTAGTATTTGATGAATTCAACTTGTTATCTGATGTATTTGTTAAATTAGAATTAATTGAATCATTGGAATCCGATGATGTAATATTAGTAGTTGTTGTTGGAGTAGTAGTAGTTGTTGTTGTTGTTGTTGGAGTAATAGTTTCAGTGGATGAAGTGATTCGAAAAAATAATGTCTTTTCCCAAAGAATATGACGCGCTTGACTCATTCGTTCTTTAGCTTCATCAGGAAGTTGGAATGTTAAAAGAAAATCTAATAACTTTCCTGCAGTAATTGCTGAATCATACCGTTTTTGATCTTGAGCCTTTTCAAATTCAATAGATTGCCAATCATCATCATCATCACCTTTAAAAACACTTTTAATACTTTTAATTCTTTTGGTTGAATTATTTGTTAATGATATATTTGTAGTAGAATAATTATTTGTAGAATCCTTATGATCATAATGAAATTTGATAAATTTTGCTTGGAAATCAGATTTCAAATCGGCAATACATCTCATAATTGGATCAACAATTTTTGCGATATTAACATCTTGTAATTCATTTTGTTGTTTTCGAAGTGATGAAATATTTAACATCGAAAATCCTGTACCATTGTGATGATGAACACGACGACTTGGTGATGATGATGATGGAACTAACACAGGAAGGATATTATTGTCATTATTATTATTATTATCATCATCATCATCATTCGATTTTGAATTAATCATTGATGGTAATCTTGGTGGTAAAGATGCTGTCGATCCATCTTCACTTATATCTGATGCACTATCATCTATTTTATCCTCTTCATCTACTACCAAAGCATCTTTGATCTCATTCACAGACTTAATTTCATTATTATCGTTATTATCGTTATTATCATTATTATCGTTATAATCTTTACTGTCTTTAATATTGTTAATGTCATTAATATCATTAATGTCATTACTGTCTTTAAAGTCATTATTATTGTCGTTATTCTCATTACTAATCCCATTGATATTCTCATTATTATTATTATTATTATCATTATTGTTTTCAACGTCATCACACCATTTTAAACTTTCACTATTCTTAACAAATTCTTCTGGTATATCATGTTGTTCAATTTGTTCTTCTGATTCATTTTTTTCTTCATTAATTTGAGAAATAGAATGATGATTATGATGATCATCATCAGAATTATCAAGAGAAGAATTTTGAGAATTTTGTAATATTGGTAAGTTATGATTTGCATCTTCTTCGATACCAATTTTTTCTTCCAGGTTAAGTGGCATTATTTTTATACGATGTTTCAATTAAAGATCAAATTAAAATATTATAAAATATGATAAAATATTACAGAGAAAAAAAGGTGAAAAATGAAAATGAAAAAAAAAATGAAAGTGAAAAGAGGAAGAAAGAAGTAATTAAAAAAAAAAAGTCAATCAATTTTATATTATCAATAAATATTTGGAATTAATAATAAAGTTAATAAAAAGGATGTTGTCAAACTTTCGTCATGGAATTAATGAAAATTGCATAAATTATATAGAAAACCATTTCCGAAAAATATAAATTTAAGCTCAGATGTGAAGCATTTTTTATAAACTATTATATCATCAATTTTATTTTTTTGGCTCTTTTATATGGATGGATATTAATGAATAGAAAGAATGGTAAATCTTCCAATTTTGAAAAAAAAAAACATTTACAGTAATAATACAATAACGATAATACAACAACAATATCACAAATACAATAATAATTAATAAAGTGAAATACCAAAAACAAATTAAAATTGTTTCTTTTATTTATTTTCTACTCTCTGTCTTTCTGTTCTTCTCCAGGAATTGTTTAATTGCTTCCTCTTTGACTAGTCTTCTATAATCTGGTCCTTCCAAAGTCTCATCTCTCTAATAAATTAATTTTATTTAAATTTTCCCCTTCACTTTCTTCGATTTTTTTCCAACAATATGATTGGTTAAAAATCACGATCAATATGAATAATATCAATCCCAATATGAAAAATCCCAAAATTATCAAAATTACCAAATTGTGATTCAAAAAATTTTGAAATGAATTAAAAATTGTTATTGGAAAATTTACATTCAATATTATTGATATTAAACCATCATTTATTGTACATGAATTTCTACTTAAGAAATATAACAATAATAAAAGAAATGTTATCCTAAGTATTTAAATATTTATATATACACATATATAAATAAATTAAATAATATATAAATAAATAAATGAAAATATCGAAATTAATGAATGATTTTTCATCAGAAATTATTATTGAAATGAATAAATAATTACTTACATTGTAAACCAGAATTTTCCTTTGATAATGTTTATTTTCTAAAATATTTTACGAAACACAGCACAAGGCCAACATGTATAAATCAGAGTTGAAGAGAGAGAGAGAGAGCAAGAGAGCAAGAGAGAGAGAAGAATGATAAAGTGTATGAAAGGTGAAAATGAATGAGAAAAAAAAAAAGAATTATTTTTTGAAAATAAACATACTTCTTAATTACCTTATTTTTACGTCGACCTAGTTCATCATCATTTTTGATCGTTCTTGCTATCGTAAAATCATTAACACTATCATTTACTAATGTATTTTTATTAATCAATGAACTATTATTATCATTCATCATCTGATCTTCATTTATTTCATTATTTGTCGTTAATCCTTTCATCTTAGAAACAGTAACTTCTGACGATGATGAATCGTTGTCATGATTATTATTTATTAACGTGCTGTTGCCATTTATTAATATTCTACTTTCATCACCATCTCCATCATCATTATCATTTGTCATCTTACTTTCATCTATATTATTATTATTATTATTATTGTTATTGTTATTGTTATTATTATTATTATTATTATTATTATTATTATTATTATTATTATTATTATTATTATTATTATTATTATTAATTGTCATCGCTATTTCTTTTCCTTCTTCTATTTCAACTTCTGATGATGTCGTCAATAAATCATTATTATTATCATTATTATTGTTATTTACCGCCCAATTGACATTACCATCATTTTTATTATTTTTGGTGATCATTCTTACACTTTCTATTTTAAAAGGTGAACCATCTTCCGTACACTCGAAATTCTCGAAAATTCGATTTTGAAAATCTAATTTATTATTGTTGTTATTATTATTATTATTATTATTATTATTATTATTATTGTTATTACAAGATTTAATTTCATTCAATTCAATCTTTAACTTTTTGATTTCATTTTTTAACTTGGAATTTTCAACATTTATAAATTTATTATCAGAATTCCACTTAATCTTCTCTTCTTTCAAATTTTTGTTTTCAAATTTCAATGATTGAATTTCTTTAACTAATTCATTCACATCCTTTAATTTTTCAAATTCACCTATCATCAATCTTAATTTTGATTCCAAATTATTATTAACCTCTTTTAATTTTTGATTGGTTAATTTAATTTTTTCATTCTCGCCTCGTATTTTAATATCAGTAGATTCGAAATTCTTAAGTTTAGTTTTTACCGTATTAAATTGTTCATCTTTGTTATCAATCATCTCTCGATAATGTTCCTCGGATATTCTGATTTGATCATTTATCGTGATCATATCATCTCGGAATTTAAATATTTCTTCAATTACTTGATTATATTCTATTATTTTATCTACCAATATATTATTATCTTCCAATAAAGTCGAAACTTTTTGATCAAGAAGTTTTATAGAATCCTCCTGACTTTTATTATAATTATCTTCCGAGATTGTATCTGTATCATCATCATCTTCCTCTTCTTTTACTTTTTCTTTTACTTCTTTTACTTCTTCTTTTACTTCTTCTTTTACTTTTTCTTCTTTTACTTTTTCTTTTACTTCTTCTTTTACTTCTTCTTTTACTTCTTCTTCGTTTGCTTCTTCTTCTTTTACTTCTTTTTTTACTTCTTTAACTTCTTCTAATTCTTTCCCATTCTTCTTTCCAATTACTTTGTTATTTTTAGATAATTTCTCCAAAGAATTCTTGACAATTAGTGGTTCATCCAATAGTTTTTTAAGATGATCAACTAATTTATCAATTTCTTCATTTTTTAAACGAGGCAAAGAATATTGTTGAATTGATGATGATGGTTTTGATGATGGTGATTTTGAAAAAGTTGATGATTGTTCGGTTACATCAACAAATTTGTTTCGACCCATTAATCCATTCTTATGTTGTAACTTTGTCTCTAATTCCTTGATTTGCAACTCCAAACGTTCACATTTATGTTTATATTCATTAACAAGTGCAGTGGAATCATCAAGTTTTCGCGAGTACTCTTTCAAATGTTCTTCTATCATTTGCTATGAATTTTCAAACACACAATAAAAAAAAAGACGTAAGATAAATAAGATAAAAAAAAAAAGAAAAGAACTCTCGTCTCAGCATTTTTTGTTTTTTTTTTTTCTCTTGCTGAATATATTTATTTACTAAATATGATATATTAGTGAAAAGAAAATAACTAGTAATAAAAAAAAAAAAAATAATAATAATAAAATAGTAATAAAAATAAAAATAAAATAAAATAATAATAAAATAGAATTGAACAGATCATCACCTTGCCAGACATTGAATCCAAAGTATTGATTATGGAACTCAATGTAATGTTTAATTCATCTAATTGACGTGACTCTTCTCGACTATAAATCAATTCGTTCTATATTTAACATAACAGAAAAAATGTGCGTGTGTGTAATATATAATGAAATATAATGAAATATAAGAAATATAATGATGTAATGAAACTAATAATATAATAATAACCTCTATAGATGATATAACAAATGGATTTCCATTCTTTATATTATTGAACATCTGGTATTTATAAAATAAGATAAAAAAAATATAATATAATTAAGAAATAATTAAAATAATAATAATAATAATAACAATAAATAATAAACCAGGTATTATTACATACCGAATTACTTGATTTTGAGTCCATGGATCCATTAATATTATTAATATTATTAATATTATTAATTGTAGCTTTGTTAATTGTGGAAGAGGCAAAAGAAGGATAAATATAAACGGTTGCAGCAACTTTTCTAAACATTAATTTACGATCATTTTCATTCAGAATGTCAATTCCGAATTCCTATTAATTAAATTTAATGATTATATTGATTATTATTAATTATCAATTTTATTTATTGGTTATTAATGAGTTTTTTTAATTGACAAAATTATATATATTTATATATATATTACTAATGTATCCATCATCTTCAATTCGATTGGGTCGCTTTCTTTTGTTTCCAAACTAATTCGATGACCATTTATATAAGTCCCATTACTTGATTTCAAATCTTTAATATAAACCTATTATTTATTTATTTGATTTATTATTTAATAGAATAAAAATTTCCAATAAAAAAAAAGAATTTATGAATTAATAAAATAATAATAAAAAAAAAAAAAAAAAAAAAAAAAACTTACTTTTCCGTGTTCACTCCAAATCTCTGCATGAGTTCTGGAGAGAACTTTGCTATCAAAATATCCATTTATTTCGGTTGGAGCTGTATTCTTATTGGTTGTACGTCCAACCTTGATAATTGTCCCGGGAACCAAAACGACCCTCTTGGTAGTAAAAGTATCGTTTAATGGTTCAAGTATTAAAGTAATACTTGAAGGGACAATTGATGACATTGAGGTAGCATTTGAGGAACTAGGGACGACTGAATTATTATTATTATTATTATTATTTGAATTAGTAGTCGTTGAGGGAACAGGAAATGAATTATAAAAAAAATTAGAATTATTCGAAGGTAATGGGGATATAAATGATATAGGTAAATATTGAGGTGATTGTTGTTGTTGTTGCTGTTGTCGTTGTTGTTGTGAACGTAATGAAGAACGTAATTTATTAGTGGTCATTATTTGCTTGAATAACTTGTTTTTTTTAAAAACCCTTTAAATAATGTGATTTAAAATAAACTGTATATACGTAAAAAAAATGCTGCTCTTATTTATATTTATATTTTTGTTTTTGTATTCTTTACGTAAATCTTATGTAATTTATGGAATGTAGAAGTTTATTGAAAATGGTAAAAAAGCATTCTAATTATCATTATGAAATCAGATGATCAAATTCCCCCACAATCAAAATTGATCATCCAAATGCTGAAGGATTAAATGTCTCTATTTGGCACTGAGTTTTGATTGATCCCAATTTTTGAAGATATCTACAATTTCCGCAAGTCTTTGAAGTGTAATGTTTATTGCAGATTAGAATTTTACATTAAGGGTACTCTCTCTTGTCTCATAATAAGACTATCTCATTTTTTTTTGTCTCAAATTCAACAAATTCTATCATTCTCAACTACTATTCTTGAAGAATAAACAATTGAAAATGTTCTGACTCTTAGATTTAATACATATATTTCTTTACCTCCAAAATAAGGTTTTGATTTTTCTTGAATTTTAGTTTCTTGAGATATTCTTTATGTATAAAATATAATGTATATTTTTGAAAATTACATCAATGTGTAAAGGATGATTCATAATAATATATGACAAATAGTATTTCACATCATAAGAAATCACCAATAAATTACAATAAGAATAAGAATAAATTAATATCATATATTAAATAAATTAAAATATAAATTAAATTAAAAAAAAAAAAAAAATTATTGTTCAATTTTTTGATATTCTATATATTTTATCAGAAACTTTAGCAACATCAAGCATTTCTTTAACATTATGAACCCTCAAAATATCTGTACCACCAGCAATTGCTGCACTACAAGCAGCTGCAGTTCCCCAAACTCGTTTTTGTGCATCTGGTTGGTTAATAGCTTTCCCTATAAATGCTTTCAATGATGGACCAACTAGACATGGAAATCCTTCAAATGGGCTATCATTTCCATTCAATTCTTGTAATCGATTAAGAATTTGAAAATTTTGATCAAAATTTTTGGCAAATCCTATACCAGGATCTATAGTTATATTCCATCTTCTAACACCTGCTTCAATAGATCGTTGTACTCTTTCAAATAATTCTTCGCATATATCAGTAATAACATCATCATATTGATTTAATTTGGTCATAGTTTTGGGATTACCTCTCATATGTTGAAGACATACTGGAACATTGGTTTTTGCCATAACTTGATACATATTAGAATCTAATTGTCCTCCTGAAATATCATTTATGAAATTTGCTCCTGCTTCTATAGCTTTTTCCGCAACCACTGCACGAAATGTATCAATAGATATTGGTACATTTGTTATTCCTTTGGCACGAATTGCTTTTATTACTGGAATCACTCGAGCAAGTTCTACTTCAATTGGTACATCATCAGCATTTGGTCTAGTGGACATTCCTCCAATATCTATTATATCTGCACCTTCTGATATTAATTTTTTAGCATGTTCAACTGCTGATTCTGTATTATAATATAATCCACCATCACTAAAACTATCAGGAGTAATGTTAAGTACACCCATAATAAATGTCTTTGAATTCCAATCCCATTTAGAATTATGAATTGGTAATATTTTTTTTACAAAATTTTCTGAATTGTAATTGGGAGATTTTAGATATTGAGAAAATAATTGACCACATGTTCTATACAATTTGGGATGTTCAAATCCTTTGGCAATACTAAAGTAAGGAAATAATAAGTGAAAATAATAAGTGAAAATAATAAGTGATTGAAATATATTTTATTTTATTTTTTTTTTTTTTAAAAAAAAAAAAAAAAAACTTACTCGCATAGTGGTCGTAAAACAAATTCTCGTTCACTTATTTTCGGATGTGGTATTGTCAATGTATCGGAAGAATATTCAATATCATCATAAAAAAGGATATCCAAATCAATAGGTCTTGGTCCATATTCCATTGTTTTAACACGTCCCATATCAGATTCAATATTTTTGAGTTTAATTAACAATTCTTCTGGTGATGAATTTGTTGCAATCTTTAAAATTTATTATTAAAACATTATTATTAAAAATTTTATCACTGAAATAAATAAATAAATTACTTTGAATTACCTTACACGCGGCATTTAAGAAATTAGATTGATCAGAGTAATACATTGGTGAAGACTCATATAAAAATGAAGTATCCAAAATTTTACAACCAAAAGATTTCTCCAATAGTTCTAAAGCTTCATTAATATTTTCTACAAGATTACCCAAATTGGAACCAAGACCAATAAAAGCAAAATGACTAAAATGACTATAATCATTTTTTAATTTCATTGTTTTTGTGTTTAAATTTTTTATAGTTTCATCACCCAAATTTCTTCCTTTCAAAGAATTTAATCTTGGTTGTGAAATAGTTAAAGTCTCATCTGGGAAATGACCATCAGTTCGGGTAATTTCAATTCCCGCTGATTTTGCGAATATCAAAGCACTTGGTTTCTCAACACGAACCGTTATTTTTTTAACATTACATTGTGTTATAGCTATTCTTGCTATTGCAGTAGAAAATGCTTCTACTGTTTTATAAGAAGATTCTTCAACATGCTGCATTAAATTCATTAATAAATTCATCAATAAATTTTATTAATCTTATTATTAATTATATTACAGCTCAAAAGATTGAAGAAAACCCCAATACCTTTGATATCGTTCTTACAATTGTTCGATAATTATGTGGATTGATAACGTGATCTTTTTGTAAAGTTCCAACGCGAAATTTAGGATAAATGGTGAAATTCAAAATTACTATTTGCTTTTCTTCTCGCTCCCAAGGATTAACGCCAATAATTGCATTCAATTTCAAATCCTTAACAAAAATAATATCTTCATGACTTTCAGCAGAAACAGGAAGTACATCTGGAGTAGATTCTATGTGAGCATAATCTTCTTGAGTACGCGTTATTTCCACACCCGCAGAATCTGCATGTAGTAATGCGCGAGGCTTCTCCACACTAACTGTTACCTTTGGTGCAAAACATTTGTTTATACAGACTTTTGCTATACCGTCAGCCAAAGCTTCAACCGATTTATATGAAGACTTCTCAGCAAATTCTGTTACAACCTTAGAAACTGTACCATAATTTATGGTATCAGTAAGTTTATCAGTTTTTCCGGCTTCAGAAATGTTTTTTTGAATAATCATATTTATTATCACAGGTTGGCGTTTTACGCGTTCCCAAGAATCAACACCGATAATATTTTGAACAACTAAATCTTTGACAATTATTTTATCCATTTGGGAGCCAACAAAAAGTTTTGATAATCTCATTAGCCGCATCATTTTAGTAACCTAATATATCAATAGTCACATGAATTTATATGTTTTCTGAGGAAAAAAACTCGGGTATGATTTACATTTTTGTGTATTTTTAGTGCTATAAACACCGTCGGCTATTAAATATGAAACGTAAAGTAAAATTAAGACGTTTTTATAAGAAATTTTATTAATTTAAAGCAATTTTTTGCTTTAGAAACGTGTATTTAGTGATATAAGAAAAATGTTAGAGAGTCAAAGAAAACCATTTCGGGAATTGCTTGAAAAAGAGTTTGATAAACGTGGGCAATTCAAGTTTGCATTATGTTCTCTTACAAAACTCCTTATAGATGACAAACCAGGAGATAAAGAAAAAGATAAGAAAAAGAACTCAAGAACTGATTGGTTACAAAATAAACAAATTATAGTTTATAATCGATCAGAAATAGCTAATTATTTAAGTGATGCTTTTGAATAAATATTACATCAAGTAGAGGAAAATCTAATTTATAAGAATATAATTTGGTGGTAATATAGTATCTGAATTACTATGCATGATACAAATTTTTTAATATACGCTATTTTCTGTGTATCAAAAAAATTACTATAATAAAGTTTCTTAGGTGTATTATGAAAAATATAAGAGTACTATCTAATGTGGATTCTTATTCATATAATGCATCGAGATCCTCACTACTTATTTTTTCTGTAAGCTCAGAGAGCCATTGCTCTGCAATAGAGTTACTGGTATTAATTAATATTTGAGCTATTACTAGATATTGGAACAGATACGTGAGCAGATTTAGATCTAGATTTGGAACTAGATTTGAAACTTTGATAATTCTATAACTGAAGTTCTTATAGTTTTTGATGGTCAAGACCCTGCTAAAGACATTCAGTATGCTCCCATATTTCATATACATGATGGACACCAATTTGGAATTTTTCTGCCATCCTCTTTGATACATTTGGTATTTTTCCTCTCAAATCTCTAATTTCCTTAATATCAGACTCTGATAATTGAGTTGCATTAGATCAATAGAAGTTTTGATGAAGGTGGGTAACCATTTTTAAGTTAGAATGTATTTTGCTAAAAGTAGTTAAGAAAAAAAAGTATTGATATTTTTTCAAAATGTATTAGTTCTATAATAGTATTAATATCTATTGGTATTTATTGAATATTTATCAATATGTATTGTTATAATAACAATATTTATTAATATATATTGATATATCCATTGATACTATACATGTTCTTAAAATTGATTTTGAATTTTTGATGTATTTCATCTTCTCAAACTTTATGCAAAATCTAATCTATATATAAAAGTAAAAAAAGTATCTAGTTAAGTGTATTTTTAATCAAAGAATAAAAATCAAGTTTTAAAAAATTTCATCTTCTATAAAGAACTATTTTGACTTTCAGGTTCCAAAATATTTGAATTACTATGATAGCCTATTTTGTGTACAGGTATAATTAATACATATCACTATTATTAATATTTATAAGTATCTCCAGAAGAGGTATAACTAATACTTATGGATTTTTTGAAAAATATTTTTACTACATATAGCTGAGTCAAAAATTATATAGCCAATGTACATACATTACAAGATATTAACAAAGGTCACTGTCTTAGTAGTATATATAAGCAAAAGCTTGAAGAAAAATTATACAATACTTTCAAATCCAAAACTAAAGTAGTGGTATAATTATAATCTAATTAGATTATAATTATATCACTTAGTTTGGATTATAACTATCCCAATAATAATCATTTGAGTAACAATTGGTTTATAAATTTGTTGTCACACTTGGGATAGTTATAGTCTACTATAGTCCTAGATGATAACAGCAACAAATTTCTGTTGTCAGACCACATGACAACTGTGACCAATTTCTGTCATCAGGTCACATGACAATAGCAGCTAACTTTTGTGCAAAGGTATCATTTTTGATATATTTATGGTTATTTTTTTGATATATCAAATTTCATGTGACAAAATAGTTATTTTTTTGATGCATCTATAAATAAAACAATTATAAACATATCAAAAAAATGACCATTTTTGTCACACGTATTTGATATATCAAAAAAATAATCATAGATGTCTCAAAAATGATACTTTAGTAACTTTTGTTATCAGATCACATGATAATGGTAACCAACTTTTGTCATCAGGTCACATGAATAAAAAAATATATCTGATGATGTATTCAGTTATGTGTTGTTATTTGCAAACACAATATAAGGATTATGTTCAAACCTGATATGTAATACCTTAGCTTTCTAGTTAATTTCTCAATGAGGAAGTAGTATGTTTATGAGAGAGTTAGGACAGGATCCCTATTTGCAAATGTATAGCATTTTACTTTTTTCACCACACAGCAAGCTTTTTTCTTATACCAATTTTTATATCATTTTGCTTAATTTTTTTTGAGCCACACTCGAATGACGTGTGATTTTTTTTTTGGCTACATCTTCATATTACTACTCTGTTTACTATAAAAAAAGGAGCAGGAAGCTAAAGGACAAATGTCCTGAAGCTGAGTGTGACGCGCATTAGCAATCCTAAATTTAATATTATTTTCTTTACTATTCTAATTCTCTTCTAAACTTTATTTAGTCTTCTGTTACTGTGAAGCATAAATCCCAAAGGGTGAATATGAAACAGTTGCGGAGCGAAGTGGAGTATAGTTAACATATTAGCTTTCAAAATTGTTATCAATATAAAATAGCTATATAAAAAAGTTATCAAAATTTTTATTGATATAAATAAGTCTAACCTCTAATAAAAGATTTTTAGTTATTTTGCGCTTCTTTTAGAATATCTAATTTTTACTATCTCTCTTAATGTTCAAATCAATTATTCTTATCATAAAGAATATCAAAAAATATCAAAAAGTTGGGACAAAGTCTAATCTCATTATATATATATATCAAAAAAAAAGTCGGAACAAAGTCTAACCTCAATTTGTATATCATTTTACTTTTCCGTCATCACTAGAAGCTTTTTTCTTATATCAAAAAGTTAGGCCAAAGCTCTAACCTCATTATATATATCGAAAAAAAGTTGAAACAAGCTCTAACCTCATATCTAGAATCGATTATTTTATATCTCCAGATTTTATTCCAACATACTTTATATATATATATATATCAAAAAAAAGTTGGGACAAAGTCTAACCTCAATATATATCGATATATCGAAAAAAAAATTGGGACAAGCTCTAATCTCATATCTAGAATCAATTATTTTATATCCCGAATTCTATTCCAATATACTTTATGTATAAAGTCTAATCTCAATATACATATATATCGAAAAAAGTTGGGACAAAGTCTATCCTTATAGCTAGAATCTAATTTTGAAAATTCACCATACAATCTACTATAGTAGTGAATCAGGTTGACAACTATTACAATATTCCCCTTCTTCTACATTTATCGGATGAAAGCATTCCCTGCAAAGAGTAATATTAAGATTTGTAAGCGTGTCTCTATGGGTATCTATTATTTCTTCATAAGTTTTTTCTCTATGAACAACTATTATTTTCCCATAAGTTCTTTCTCGTATATTTGATCGAAGTCTATTATAATATTGAGTAACATAAAACC
>CAJVPK010000919.1:0-18873 GCA_910592015.1 Diversispora eburnea | reverse complement strand
TGATTCTATTTCTTCATTATCAGAATTAAAAATTTGTCTTGTTCTTTTATAGGATTTTTCTTTTTCATAAAGACTTTAATTTTGTATATTTCTTTCTTCGTCCCACTGACTTTCTTCCACCTCCCATAAATTTTCAGGTTCAATCCACCAGTTCTCTTCTTCTTGAAAATTTTCTCTTTCTTTTTCTTTTTCTTTTTTTTAATTTATTATTTTCTTCATTTTCACTTTCATTATCTTCATTATTTTGTTCATATACCCTTTTCTTTCACCTATTTTGTCTCCTATCCTCTTCTTCTTGTCTATCTAACCTCTCCTCATCATAAAAACGTCGAAAATGCCGATCCCGTCCGTCCTCTTCTTCCTCTTGTTGATTTTGACCTTCCCCTCTAGATTTAACACATTCTGCACATTCCAACTTCCCTCTCCTTTTTCAAGAATATTTTGCCCCCTCTTCTCTTCACTCTTCTCTCTCTCACCGAGTAAACGACGGCTACACCTCTCCTCGTGAAAATGCCAATTTCGTCTGTCTCCTTCGTGCCGATTTCATTCTTCTTCTCCTTCTTCTTGCCTATTTCGATCTTTTCCCACCTCTTTTAATATATTTCAACTTCCTTCTCTTTCCTCTAACCCTTTTTCTAATATATTTTGGCCTACTCCCTCTTTTTCTTTTATATTTTGTTCCCCTCCTCGTGAAATCGCCAATTCTATCCCCCCTTCTCGCGAAAATGTCGAAATCACCGATTGCGTCATTTCTCCTCGCGGAAATATTAATTTTCCCCTCCCCCCCAAATTTCGTACCTTTAATTCCCTTTCACTTCCCCCCTCTCCTTTTAATATTGTTTCTCCCTCCTCTTCCATTTCATTTATTTGTTTTTTGTAACTTTGATCAGATTGTAGAGATTCGATTTCACTATTTTCACTGTTATTAAAAGGAAGTTTTTCAATAAAAACGAAAGGTTTATCAGGAAAATTACTTTCAGCTTCATGTTCTTTCTGAGTACCACTCAAATGTAGTGAACTTTCTCCTTCTTCGACCATTTTTTTAATTAAAAAAAAAAAAAAGGAACGTGGGAAAATTAAGGTAGATTTAAATAAATTCGTGAAATGGAAGATTTATTTTTTTTTATTTTAGAAACGGATTGAAAGAATAATTCGCGAATTGAAGAAATAATCCACAGATTGAAAAAATAATTCAGATTAATCCTTCAATCCGTGGAGTAATCTTTCAATCCGCGGATTTAACATATAATCCGGATTATTCAGATTATTTTTTTTTTTAATTCGGATCTTTTAAACTTTTAAAAAGTGATTCGTCAATCCATGTTACCACGGATAATCCGTCAGATTGGCGGATTGGTCATCCATGGATCACATCTCTATTAACCATTAAATTTCGATTTCGAAGGGTTGCAACATAATCGATAACCTTTAAAATCTAATGTTGCGATATAATTTCGAAAGTTTTCGAATTAATATAATTACTGATGTTATCAAAGTTTATTCAAGTGTTAAAAGACATTTCTGGTGCTATCGGATAAAGTAGTCTATTTTCCTGTTCAAAAAGCTCGCTGGGCAAAATTTCTTCAGGATTTTCAGTTAAACCAATATTATTATGATCAAATAACTCCAACGGCACTTCGCTTGTTTCCTCTAACAGTACTTCATGAGATTCATTATCAAAAGAAAAAGACTCTAGAGAGAGGTCGTGGGAAAAAGTTGCTGCATTTAATGCATCCTGCATAATGTGGCGTATATCTGCCATCCAAATTCAAAATCCAAATGCCGAAATCCCAAATGCCAAAATCCCAAATCCCAAATTCCAAATTATGATTAGTATTTTTTGCCAAAATCCCAAATCCCAAATTCCAAATCCCAAATGATTTGGGATTTGGGCAACACATATAATGTGGTGTAAAAGGTTTAAGTACTAAACTAAATAAATAAAGTGGCACGTATTATTTTGGCAATAATAACTGATCACATGTTCACGTGAGACAATTTGTATAAACTCGATCATGTGAACACGTGATCATAGCATTATATAGAATCACGAGATATGGTGTTCAACACCACTGGTGTAATTTAGACTATTCGTTAATAATTAATAATTTTTAATATAATAACTTCTTTTTTATTTTAATTTTAAATAATATAATAAACTTTAATAAATTTTATAATGTAATTCATGTTTTATAATAAAATAAATTTTGGCAAATATAACTTAATATAATTGTAGTATTAATATATTGATAATATTTATAATAACCAATATTAATTACAATATCTATAATTAATTTCATCATATAAAAATAATTATGGCAACCTAAAATAATTACGGCAGTCTAAAATAATTGTGGAAGCCGAAAATAATTATAGTAGCCAAAATTATTTTCAGTTTCGGCAGCTGAAATTATTTCCAGCAATTATATTTTTGACAAATACAAAATTAATTAAGGTGCCATCTATAGCTTGAGGTATGTGAAAAGATAAATCTGGATGATCTTTCATAAAACATGACCACCAAGCTCTTTCCGGCCCTTTGTTAGTAAATGGATAATCATGTTTATCACTGCACACGATCTCCATTATACAATGATTTATTCCCGATCTTGTCAATCCAAATCCCAATTTTTGCATATTCTTGCAATAACCTACTAGTTGTGTTTCTTCATATGTACTCAGAACAGTTTCAGAATCAGGACGTTTGGGCAAACTATTATTTTTAACTGCACGTCTAAGAGTTGCCTCTGTAATATTAAATCTTCGAGCAGTTGCATGTACACTAGGATGTTCAGGGTTAGCAAGTATGTTGAGTGCATTTAGATGGCTTTTTTGGTCAAATTTCCAATTTTTTGATGTGGCCTTAATTTTGAGTTTATTATTTTTATTTTTTTGCTTTCACAGGTTTATTACCTTTGGCTTTTATAGAGGTTTTAGCTAACATTTCTTAATCAATGATTAGATAATTTTTTATTTATTAAAATTACAATTTAAATTGTGAAAAAATAATCAATCAAACTTTATACTGTAAATTTTGAATTATTTATAGAAAAGTTGTAAATAAACTAGGTCGCGAAAACGTAAATTTGATAGTAAATATTATGCGACGCACGGCGTGACGATAATTAATTGAATAAAAATTTACTATTATTTGTTAATAATAATTTTACATGACACGCGGCATGATACAAAATGTGGATACCAATTTTTCAAGTATAATATCGGTGAACTATAAAACTTTAATAAATTTAAATAATAGTAGTATTTATTACGCGACATGATATAATATTACGAAACAAAAGTTCAATTTAATTAAAAAAGATCACTTTAATAATGATATCTTGTGAGAATCAGGTGATTTATGTACCATATGATTCATCTTGGTGAGAGTCGCAATATTTTTAAAATTTTTTGCTGCGTCACATTACCCACTCGCGTCATAATACCCCCCCCTAATAACAGCGACAGAATTATCATCTAATATATAACTAATTTCATACTATTTTTTCTAGTTATATTATGCAAAATTATAATAAAATTGATACTAATGTCTTTATTTATGCTAAAAGGCATGAAGGTGAATGTATAGCTAAAGTCAGATCCAATTCAGATATTTATGGTTCTGTAAAAATCAACATTGATGGAAAGGGTCCTTTAAAGATATGAAACAAGATTATAGATGGTGCAATATTTGTCCTCATATATTTGAAAGGACATGTTGATATATATTCGAAGAATTATTACATAAAAAATTCCATCTCGAAAACCAAAATTTTTAAGAGGTTTACAACTTGATGGGTATAATGAGGAATTATACTTAGCTTTTGAATTTAGTGATAATCAACATTTTCAAATCATTCCCTTTTTCCATCACAAGGGTAAATTAATTTAGATACTCAAATTCAATGAGATTGGAAAAAAAGAGCACTATGTTTTAAGGAGGGAATAATTCTTATAACAATACCTTATTGTGTTATTGATTTGCCAACTTTTATAAAAAGCACCTTGGATGCATTCGGTTATCTTCCAAGAAGGTAATATAGGCTTTTCCTTAATATGCATTAATTTTTCTCTCACAAAAGGGTGTTGAGGGTCTGTTTCATCTAAAAATATTATTTCCAAAATTCACCTAACTTAACTTTGACCATATACTTTTTAAAACTGCTTGCAAGGAACGTGAGCTATCTCAGCGTTGTTGTTGTCACTCAGCACATGGCATGGGACATAAGGATATTGACCACTGACTAGTGTTGATCTACGCTGACATTAATACTTATAATTTAAAATCAATCTTTTTATGTAATATAACAAAATTCAATGAATATTTCGAAGAAACTGCAAAAAGAGAAATTTAATTTATATAATATGTAAAATGTTATATGTAAGATTTTATGTGTTTATTTCTGAAAATATTAGACATATTATTATTAATAAAATAACCAATTTGCCTTTTAATTCCTTGTTTAAATTAAAGAGAAAAAAAATAATATTAATTGAATCACTTCCTAAATAATATCCACTATCAATATTGTAATAGCTTTCAAGAATCACCATCTTCTGTATTATTCTCTATATCATAATTATCAGAATTATCATCATCTGTATCATTTTCTACATCGTGATTATCGGAATTATCATCTTCTGCATCATTTATATCCTTTGTTTGCATTGGAAGTTCACTGATTTTTTTTAAATGTACCAAAAAAGCTGTATGTGCTGTAGGTTCATGTGAAGGTCGACATACATACCCTAATGCTTCATCTGGTATTTCATCTTTATTTATCAATTCTTTTACAGAAACTTCTTTTGAATTCATCCTACTTCTAATAACGGTTGCTTTAATTTCCCAAGGTCTCCATTGTATCTCTAAAACTCTTTCCAATCCCAATCTCAACTTTTGCTTTCTGATCAATTGACATAATGTTAACACCTGAGTCATATTTGGTAAATAACAAACCATGAATCTATCAATTTTTAATTTTGAAATGATGGAAGGTAATTCGTTTAATGGTTCTGGCATATCTAAAGCCACTCCATCATATTCTTCATCTATAGCATCTATTACATCTGAACATTTCCCAGTGCTGAATTTTACGACATCTGAATAAATTCCACGAGAGAAATTCTTAAAAGCTTTTTTAGCGTTTTCACTAGATACAGGATCGATGTCAATAGAGTGTAAATGACCAAGTGGATATAGAGCACGAGCTAGATAAAGGGTTAAAGATGCATTTCCAGTACCGGCTTCCATAATTCTTGAGTAAGGGTTTATGTCAAGTAAAGTTATCTATCGAAAAAATTTGTTATAAATTTTGGGAACAGTTTTAATTGCATGAAAAAATTTAATGAAATGAAATATTACTATGGTGGAAGCATCCTTAGCATAAGTAGGTGTCTTTGTACGTGGAATTAACAGACAATATCTATTTAAAAAAATATTAAAATAAATTATTTGCTTATTTTTTTACAAATGGAACAAAAGTAAATATTTGAAACATTTGTTTAAAGTTTTCTAATAAATAACGTACTCTTCCAATGTTGGAAAATGAAGTGCATAAATTTTACGATTCTTAGGTTTTTCTAAATAATAATAATTATAATAATTATCCTAATGTTATAACTCATTTTTCATCTCATGCATTATAAAATTATTCACACACTTTGCATCGTTTTAATCATGGATCGAATCGGTTGCCCTATTATTAAATCATGTTCTATTACTTCACTATTTTTTTCTTTACTTTTACTTCCCCTTTTTAAAGGACCAATTAATTTTCTTTTTTGCCCTTCACTTCTTTTCGTATCACGTAAAATTACCATATCCCCTTCTCTAAAATATGATCTATCGAGTTTATCAAGGATATCAGGAGCTATTTTTAATAATAATAATAATAAAAATAATAATAAAAATAATTTTAAATTTTTATTCATTATTTCTTAAAATACTGATTTGAGTTTGTAAATCTTACCAATTCCCGTTGTCACATTTGGTATTCCATTAGCTAAAGTCGTTATCTTATGATTGGTCTCCATTTTCTTAAGTTTTATCGTCGTTTTTTCCTTCTTTGTGCTATCTTGAACAACTACTTTATTCGAGATTGATTTAGGTTTTTCGTTCACTGGAACCATGTCTCTGTCCCTCTCAGACATACTTTCTTGACCAGCTACATCTTTTGCGGAAATTAATTTAAGTTTTTTGTTCTTTAGAACCATGTCTTCTTCTCTCTCAAACTCTAAATCAATAGTTTTTCTCCTTCTAATCCCTAATTCTTTTGGAACCATGTCTTTATCTCTATCCCTCTTAAATTCTAAATCATCAAATTTTACTTTTCTAGGTTCCAGTTGTATAACCCTTTCAATGCCTTTTTTTTCCTTGGCTGGCTTGACAGGAAATCCAAAACTAGAATCTATAACTACTGAATCTCGGGCTTTATTTTTTGGTATTTTGATTTTCACGACGTCATCGTCAATACTTGTACGGTAACCTTTCTTTTGGATAACATTTTGATAAGATCTATAAGACCTAGGATACAGGAATCTACTTAATTTTGTTATTGTCGAAAAGTATTTCATATGGATTAAAAAAAACGCGTTGTTTTGATAATCTCTTTTTTAACACGTGTTTGATTATCCAATTTAAATTTTGGGTAAATTTATCTTAGACCCGAGGTCTAACACTCAACCTAAAAAAATTTATTTTTAAGGAAACTAATTTTATTGGTTGAAAAATAATTGTTAACATAAAATTAATATATCAAATAAATTTTAATAACGAATTTTTTTCATTAACTCAATCGTATAAGATATAATAATAATATTAAAAAATAATAATGTGAATATATAAAAAATACATAAGAGTTGAATTTTGAAAGTTCTATCTATAGTACAATTTTTGTGTATAAAAATAAAGCAATAGAAACAACAAAAAAAAACTAGAGGGACAAAGGGGGAAAAAATATACAACTCTATCTATCTGTACAAAGATTATTAAAAAGGAAATTCTAAAAAAAAAAAAAAATGGTTGTTGTGGAATTAGTACAATGAGTTTTGATGCTAAAGATTGATAAAAACTGTGCCAATTTATACACATGAAGGATGGAATTAGTCTAAGTAATGTCTTGTGTAGTGCTGTCAGGGTTTCATAGATTGCGAGAAATAAGATATATAAAATAAATAAGATATATAAAATAAATAAGATAAATAAAATAAATAAGATGAATAACAAGAAGGGATTAAATGACCTGTGCAAGTGCTAACTTTTAAATAGAATGATATTGTTATTTTTCATTTCCTCTTAAAAAAAAAAAAAGCCACATAACGAAATAAGAATGATTGAATGAAAAATATGCATCAAGTAAAGGAAAGATGATGATATGATGAGGTTTAGAAATCCAAACCTCACTGTGAAGCCCTAGGCTATTGAATGCTACAACAGAATATGCTATCCTCCTGATCAGTTGGTTCATATGAAATAGTATCTTGGGGTGTTATATTTTGACCAGTTTGAGGCTTATTTCTCGCAAAGAAAGACCAATCTAATTTTTGTTTTGATTGATCTTGGGTTAATGGAGTATCAGATTCACCCGTTGTACTAACAACATCATCTCGATCAGGTGATGTTTCAGATCCCGGACGATCAGGTAAAGGTTTAATGGGTAATAGATAAGGGCCAGGTGTGTCGCGTTGCATAATCCTTGCAGCTGGAACAACAACAATTGGAGAATTCTGTTTACTATCGAGAGAAACTAAAAAATAAATAAAAATAAATAATCAATATATATTTTTTAATCCAAGAAATAGTTAATATAAGAATTATATTATGAGAATTATATATAAATTATATAAATTATATAAATTAGATATTTGCTTACCAAGAACCCCTGAATCATTACCGGAACTATTATGTCTTAATATACGACCATCATCTTCTTCTTCAATACATTCTCGCCATGATTTTTTATTTTCTTCAATGTAAGGTAAACAGAATCCCATTTCTATGTTAATCAAAAAAAAAAAAAGAAGATTATAAATATGTTAAAAATACGTAAAAAATATGTATGAAATATTAGAATATTATGTTAAAAATTATTTATCATTTATTTTACCTGGTACAAGTTCACCAACACTTTTGAATAATGGCATAGCAACATAATCTATAAAACCTATTTGAGAATCTGATTGCTTTGTGTTACTGTACCTATCATTTACTGGAAGAATTGGTAAACCAAGTTTTCTTTCTAAATCACCCTGACATTTAAATTCTTCCAACAAAACATTTGACCAATTTTTGGCAATAGGATGTGGCCTCGCCTAATTCAAATTATATAAATTATGTTAGCATTCAATTGATTAATCGATCCTTGTTATTAAAAATAAACAAAATTTACCGCATTACTGATGTCCGCACATTTGATCAATGCACCAACAATAATATTTCTTTCATAATCGATCTGGAACTGTGTGTTTAATTCAAAATCTGCTGATTCGAATCTTTTTATCTGTTCGTTTATTTTTTCCACATAATCATTGTGTAATCCCATGTCGGTAGCAATAATTGCATTCACAACAATTTTACGAAATTCTATTAATGCAATATAAATATATATAAATACATATAAATATAAAGTCTATGTGTTTTTTTTTCTTTTCTTGAAAATGTGTATATATATATATATATTCAAAAATAAATTAGACAATATTTATATATTAATAATATTTATAATATTCATAATATTTACCAGTATATTTAGGATTATAAACAGTTTCAGTTTCATAAATCTTAAACCCAAATTTTTGCATCAAATTAAATAATGCCATTGCGTGAAAGCTTTCTAAAACTGATCTATCATTATAGACTTGAGCTAAAGGTGTATTCGATTCTATCTAAAATATTAATATTATAACAAAAGATAACAATAATTGAAAATATATTTATACATAAAATATTTATGTTCTTAATTATAAATAATTCAACTTACGAGAAATTTATTATTAACACCAGGATGACCGATGTCGTGACCAATTGAAGCCAATAATAATGCAAAAGCATCCGTATCTCTTAACAAATCATTGGGTCGATATTTTTGTCGATTAGAATTAGAATTGTTCACGCTTCGTCTTTTGTAACGAGATGAAAGTAATGATGGAATAAAATCCATCTCGCATAAAAAGTAAAACATAGCTTGTAATACATCTACAGCATGAATAAAATTATGATATGGATTTGTATCATAATAAGATTGTCTAAGAGCCAAAAGAAATCTATGTAATTGTTCTGTAATAAAGTATTAATAATTAAAATAATTAATACAATTAGCCCAAATTTTCAATTTGAATAAATTTGAATAAATTTGAATGTTGATTCTCAATTGTCAACAATAATTTTTAATAACTCGAGTCATGATAAAATTTTTATCACACATTCTCTCGACGATAGATAGATTCCATACCAGACGACACATTAAGTTCTTTCAACTCATCTAATTCCAAGACATGCTCAAAGATAATAACAACACATCTAAATTGTTCTTCTACAGTAAGATCATGTGGGTTAAATTCCCACTCTACTAACTTTTTTTTGAGAAAATTGGTCTTTTCTAATTCGGCTGCAGAATCTAATCTATTGATAATACAATATTATATTGAATATTATGTTCGATAATATATTAAATAAATATTATATTCAAAAATAAATATAATAATTGCTTTATAATACCTCGGAAAGAAATTAATCGTAGATTCTGATGGTGTATAACATTCGAAAATTGTTTCTGCTAGACTAAAAAAATAAAAATAAAATAAAATTAAAAATAAAGTTCATTTGTTAATTCAATAACGTATGTGAATCACCGTGATAAGTCATTCATTTTTTAACGAACCATTGATCTTTTGAGAAAACTTCTTGAAGTCTTTGTTCGTAGGAAACACTACACCTTATTAAAGGTTTTAATGTAGAACGGGATCTTTTTCCTATGATAGTAGATCTATGTATATTCTACAAAAAAAAAAATTATAATTATATTAATAATTATAATTATATAATTCCATTAATAAATATAGTAATAAAAATATTTTAAAAATACCAAAAATATAGTTTTTGCCACTTCCGGTCTAATAGGTTTTATTAGATAATCTACAGCACCTTTATTCAAACAGTCAACCATTATCTCTACAGAATCTTTACAAGAACATACTAAAAAAAAATAGATATATTAGAAATATTATAAAATAAATAGAATTAAAAGAAAATTAAAATATTAATTTAATTAATTAAAAATCAAATCAACGAAGCATACCAATTGGAATGACTTGATCTAATTTCCCCTGTGAAATTTCACTATTTATATACTTTAAAAACTCTAATCCATATAAAGAATCTTTTGTTGTAGTAATTTCTTTAAGAGAAACTCCATCGGTCATTGCTAAGAATGATTCTCGCCTTGCGTATAAATCCCGACTAATACTCTCTGTATGATCAATGTCTATTAATACAATTGTAGGATAACTTCCTATCTTTCTATTTTTTAATGTTGATAATGCTTGTGTTCCCGATGAAACCGTTATCACTATATTTTTTTTTTTTTTTAAAAAAAAATAAAATAAAATAAAATTAAAATTAAATAAATAAATAATAAATAAAACGTTTAATATTTTACTTTTAAAGAATATCTATTTTTGCATCCATTTTTGATATCACTTTAATTTACTAATAGTACCACTCAAAAATCAACTAAATTATATCTATTAAAATTTTTACTAAAATTGCAAAGATTTCCATAATGTAAATCTAAATGTCTAAACTAAAAATATCTTTTCCCTGATTTATTATCTAATATATAATATTATAAAAATTATAATTAATTATGATTTTCAATTCAATTAACAAATTAAATAAAAAATTCACCCTCTAGAATAATATAACAGAAAAATGTTTTAAAATCACATGCTAAATAATTGAAAACCACATGATCCATTATATATAAAACTTTATCTCGTTGGCAAACATGTTTTTTACGCGAAATGGAATCCCGATCTGGTGGTACCAATTTGAAATAAACTATTGAAATAGAATTTTCATTTATTTTCAATTTTTTTTCTTGAAAAAAAATCGATTTACCTTCAGCAAAAATTGATAAAAATAGTTGAATTAAATCATCAATATTTTGATTATTAACCTTATTAACCTCGTAAGTGCACCAGTCACTGTTATGGGCTAAAAAGCATTTTGAATTTCTTGAGTTGCCAAACTCAATCTTTTGTGATGGTAGATAGGTCTTTTCAGTGCAAGAACGATCAACCACAAGTACTGAACAACGACTTGGCTCCATACACAAAGGTGACAGAAGAAATTCTGTCAGAGTAGTTGGTATAAGATTTGGAAGCCAATGGAAAGGATTTTTTTTTTCTTTAATGATTCAATTTTGAAAGGGATTGCTCACTTGAATGAACGTTTTATTTTTTTCTACTAATTTTTTATTATTAATGTTTTAATGATATTTTTTTTTTTTTTTTTTTTTACAAAAACTTGTATGAAGTAAGGAAAGTTGGTATGCAAAAAAATCTAATTTGTATTTACAAAGTGCTTTTTTTGTGTAATTGTGTAATGTTCAATTTTTATTCTATAGGAATAACTATTTGTGTTCGAGAGAGGTGAATGTTGTATGGTGCTTTAATTGTGCGGTGTACGCGTCACAAGTATGCAAAAAAGATTGTTACAATATTACTGTCTATTATATATATTTCCTTATATTACTTTCTTATAATAAATTCTTTTAGTAATCACAAATAAAAAAAAAAAAGTGGTTATAAAGAAAAAATTTATGTACAAATAAGGTGATTATATGATTATATGATTTATAGGGGAAATTACAATATATTCAACTTTGACAAGTGTGCAAGTTATTTATTTCTAATAAAAGTAACTTTTTGAACAAATATTTGGGGAATTTAGAATTACTGTTGTGATACGGAATGACAAAATATTTTTAATTGGTCACATGTTAATCCTAATTTTCTAAAACCTTAACATTAACGTTGACACAAACAAATGTTTATTTTGAATAAAAACCTTAAAAAACAAAAGCTTTTGTAATATTAAAGAATCAAATATTATTGTATTACTATTTTAATATATTGAAATTGTATTACTATAATAAAAATATTATAAATTTTTAATTTTCTAAAATAATTTTATGTTACAAAAAAAAAAAAAAAAGACAGATAACAATAAATTAAAAATATTATTGTCAAAAATCTATAATAATAAATTAAAAATAAAATAATAAAAATCCCAACTCAGAATAGAAATTTTTAGATAGGGGCCATTTTATTATTCTTGATATTTTCGGGCATACGTAATTGATAATCTAAAATTAATAAAATTAATAAATAAAATAAAATTAATAAATAAAATAAAAATTTATATATATTAATTAAATATTGAATATATATTAACTAATATATAATAATCTAATATAAACATAATAATAATTATATATATAGATATTATTTACCTCCGTTTTGCGTAATATATCTAACCCATGGTAAAGCTTGATATCCACTTTTTTCCACAATTTTTAAGTAACGAACTTGAATTCCGGAAGTGGTGAAATAAGGAATTTCAAATTTAACAGCAATTGGTGGTTTCTTATCTGTATCATCAACTAGAAATTATAATATTTCAAACAAATTAAATGACAATTAAAATTAAAATTAAAATTAAAATTAATTAATTAAAATTAATTAAAATAATTCTTACCATTTTTTACTGAAGGCAATCCAAAATGTGCTCGCATTAAAAATTCTTTTCCACCTTGGAATTGTTTAATTTTCCACACTAAGCATGACTTTTCTGGTGCATATTGAACAGATCCAATACTACTCTATTATAATAATATATTATAATAATATGTTATTATTATATTATTATAATAATATATTATAATAATAAGTTATTATTATTATTATCATTATTATTATTATTATTATTATTATTATTATTATTATAATAAATTTTTATTCAATTTTTATTCCAAAAAGTATGAATTAAAATATTAAAATTTTTACTCTGAATTTTGGACTATCAGCATCATCAGGTACGGGAACATGTATTTCAACATTGTTTGCCGTTGAACGTCGTTTAAATTGAGCTTTTGCTTTAATCATATATTCAATTCTAGAACCTGCATAATTTTCTACAAGTGCTTCAACCCAAATCAAAGGTTTCACCTAAATATTGTGTAAACCTAAAATTATTCCCATAATTCAATTTTTATATTTCAATATTCTTAAAATTTTTATTTTTATACTTATTCACCTGTGTATTTAATCGATAACTCATCAATTCAAATTCACCATCAGGTGGTATAAATGAAATTGTACGATCATTTTCAAATCGTGATAGACGAACACATTGATGAAATTTAACATCTTCCATTTCAATTGCTTTCCCTCGTGAAGGTGATCGTCCAGTATTTTCAAACATAACCTTATCATTTAATCCAAGTCTTAACTCTGGCATACCACTTAAATAACATTTCATCTTAATTACTCCAAGAATTTCACTGCGTAACACGTTCCCATTGGAATTAACTAATAAATTTACGGATTCAATGACATCCAAAAAGACTTCATTTTTTCGATGTTTTATTCCCTCTGAACGCCATGAAACCGCATTCGTCACTGCCATCGGTGGACGAACTTGAATTTCCAATTTATGTGATTCTTGTGTTATATATCTATTTAAAATAATAATAATAATAATTTTATGAAGTGTTAACCAATATTATATAATAATTTTTCAAAAGTTTATAAATTATCTTTTTTTTTTAAGAAATACCCTCGCGTTAGATCACGCGATAGATCTCCAAATAATTATTAAAATCTCACTCTTGTAATATTTTAGTCTCGGTAGTCTGAGGATATCCAAAATCCATCATTTCATCGAGCAATTCGTAAATAATAACAAAATTATCTCTAATAGATTCTTCTTCGAGCTCTTTAAAATATTCAGTAAAAACCTTAAAAAATTAAAAATCAAAAATTTAAAAATTTAAAAATTTAATATTTTAATATTCAACTTTTTTAACAAGAATAATAATATCAATTAATATTAATAGTTTACATACCTCCGTTAATTTGTGAAGAAATAATAGTATCATGGTAGCATTTGAGTTTTTCTTTGTTATACTCAATACTATCAAATTCATCAATATCAATTTGGTTAAGGAAAATAAATAATTACATAAAAATCTCGAGAAAAAAAAAATAGATCAATATAAAAACTTCAAATCGTTACGTAAGGATACGATATAAATTATTATGGCGTATATATAAATAATTTACTCCTTCATGAGTAAAGCAAGGGGTTGGTGCTTGCTGTTCCTCTTCTGCCTCCAATACTAGAGGCATAAATTTTTCAACGGCCGACATTGGAATATCACCACGATAATTTCGGGAAATGAGAACTTTTCCTTTCAAATCGAGTACAAACACTGCGGAAGCCATCTTTTTTGGTCGAAGTAAAATCAGTTTTTTTTTTCCAAAACTGATAACTTCAAAATTTAAAAATAAAAATTCAATTCAAATTTCTAAAATCTAATTGGTCTAACCAATCCCGATCAAAAAAAATTATTATTTGATGTTCATCTAAAAAATATTTTTTGAAAAAAAAAAAAAAAAAATGACCTCTTCTGGAGTAATTCTAAAGGCTGGTATATTAGGTGCAACTGGTACAGTCGGGCAAAGGTTTATTTCTTTACTTTCTCAACACCCTTACTTTACTATTCAAGTTATTGGCGCTTCTTCACGTTCAGCTGGTAAAAAGTATTCTGAAGCTACAAGATGGAAAATGACTACCCCTATACCTGACGAAGTAAAAGATATGATAGTTCAAGAATGTAAAGATGAATTTTTTAAAGAATGCGATGTGATATTTTCAGGATTAGATGCAGATGTCGCTGGCTATATTGGTTGTCAAAAAATTATTCTTTTCTGACATATTGACATTTTTTTTCTTATACTGCTAACTCAATTTATTTTTATTTTAATATTTAGAATCGGCTTTCCTTAAAGCTGATTTGGCAGTATTCTCTAATGCTAAAAATCATCGTCGTGATCACACAGTACCACTTGTCGTACCTACTGTAAATCCTTCACATTTAGATTTAATTCCATATCAAAGATCTTTACATTCTCTCCATAAAGGTTTCATCGTCACAAATTCGAATTGTTCTACCACAGGTCTCGTGGTTGCTTTGAAACCCCTCCAAGATGCATTTGGACCTTTTGAATCTATTATCGTTCAAACAATGCAAGCTATTTCTGGGGCAGGTTATCCTGGTGTGGCATCATTAGATATTCATGATAATGTTATTCCATTTATTAATGGTGAAGAAGAGAAAATGGAATATGAAACCCTTAAAATTTTAGGTGACATTAATGAGACAGCTACTGGATTTAATAATATTTCCTTTACCAAAATTTCCGCAACTTGTAATCGTGTACCAGTGGTTGATGGACATACTGAATGTGTCTCAATTAAATTTAAAAAACAACCATCACCATCCATAGAACAAATTATTAATACATTAGATTCTTATGTATCTGAATCACAAAAACTTGGTTGTTATTCCTCTCCAAAAAAAGCCATAATTTTTAATATGGATCAAGATAGACCACAACCAAGATTAGATAGAGATAATGGAAATGGTTATAGTGTCACTATTGGTAGGGTTAGAAAATGCAATGTATTAGATATTAAATTTACTCTCTTGGTGCATAATACAATTTTGGGAGCAGCAGGAAGTGGAATACTGAACGCTGAAATAGCATATGCAAAGGGATTAATAAAAGTTAAAACTTAATTTATTTATTTTTAATTTATACATTTTGGTTATTTTTATTCAAAATAATTAAATTTCAAATTTGTAATAATAATATCATTATCAAATAATCATAACTTAATTCTTGAGAACTGCTACACAATCTAATAATAATTATTATTATAATAATAATAATTAATTATAATAAATGCAAAATTTTCTCATTAAATTTTTTTTTCTTACTTAAAAATATGCTTTATATTTCCAATTTATGAACATAAACCTTCATTCGTTATACTAAAATGTAATAAGTTATCAGTTATATTATTATATTTAAGATTCCCACTAAAATGTTTAAATATTAAAAAAAAAAAAAAAAAAGAATTAAAAGACAAATAAACATTAAGGGTTTAATCATATGGAAAATGATTAATGACTTACCTTTTTGGCTATCATACCCTCAGGTGGTTTTGTTTCCACTTTGGCTTTGTTGACCTCACTCCAATTTGTACTTAAACATGTGCCATTACTTTCCGTGTAACTTTTTAACATCGCCTTCTTAGTATCATCGTCTGCATCCCGATAGAGTTGTTGAAACAAAGAGTTCAAAGCGGCTTCACCTTCTGGTTTATCTTGCTCCTTACTAATTTCTTTTTCCAGTTTATCCCAATTCTTGGCGTGTTTCGCAGATGAAGGATAAGATAATTTTTCTAATTAAAATGAATAAAAAATATTAAAAATATTTGACCACATATCTATTCTACACATTCAAAATGGCTAATAAATAGAATAATAAATGGTTCGGAGAAATTTAAAGTTTTGGTGGGATGATATAAATATAATATTAAAAAGATTACCGCTTGGTTTTTCGAGTGATCCAGGAAGCGCATCTTCACCTTCTAGAACACCCCATCTAACTCCAATATTGGCCTTTTTAATCTTGATTTCAATTTTTGTTGACAACACTTCAAATTTGCTTTCTTTAGGAGAAACTTCATGAGCAAGTGGATCAAGTTCCAAAGAATAATCAGATCCCGTAGGCATTTTGACAGTCACTGAAACCTATAAAAATATATCATAGATTTACTAATCACGTTTATTTTGTTCCTTTTTTTCCTTTAAATGCGTCAAAAAATATATTTAAACATTTATCCGTACCGATCGATCCGCAAAATAAACATCTACTGCTTCTTTCTTTAAATTCTTGATAAAAATGCTAATAATAACAAAGCTTTCATTTTGATACCACTCGTGTCTATTTTAATTAATTAATAACGACAGTAAGAATTTTATTCAAAGTATGATTTTCAGCGATATTTCATTTAATCTTCACATTATTTACCTGACACGACTTTGAGATAAAAAAGTTGATGATTGTTGTGTTGACATCTTTATCGTTGAGTGATATTAAACCAAAAGACATAATAATGTATGTGATACAAGGATTTAAAGGATTTGCAATCGAGTATTCTGGAAAGATTTCATAAATCGGATATATACCTATTAGGGCCAAATTTGTTTCATATATATATCATGTGATTTTATGACTGGCACAGCAACTTATGGTTATTTTTTGAGCGTCCTTATCCTAAACCCCCAGTTCAGGATGAAAATTATGAACCCCCCGGGTTCAGGCAAATTAACCTATACCCTTTCCTTTTTTAGTAATAAAATTTTATTAAAGAATTTATTTGCTATATATTAATAATTTTCTATATTTGTATTTTATGAATTAAATAATGTATGATAAAAAAAAAATAAAACTTTGTAAATTTAATATTTTTATTTTTTTCATTTATATAATATATGATAAAAAAAAAATAAAACCTTATAAATTTAATAATATTTTTATTTTTTTCATTTATTAAAGTTCTTACGTAAATATATTACATATTATCAATTAAATTTAATAATTTTAACTATAATAATTTCGATTAATTAATTTCGCTTATAATGATTTCGATTAATTAAACTATAATAATTTTGATTAATTAAACTATAATAATTTCAATCAATTAATATTCTAAATTTGCAAAACATTAAATTTCAATGTAAAATGATCACGTACAATAGAAATTAAATAAAAACATCTACCTTTAAAATTCTAATTATATCTTCATCATTATGCACATATAATTCAAAATTTACATTATCAATCATTATTTCTTTTGCAGTATCTAAAGAAATATTTCTATAATCTTCTGCGATAAGTCTGATAGCTATTTCTAGGACAAGTACTTGAGTAATATATTGAGATGTTGATTGTGGCTTACAAAAATTTGTAGTCAATATACCAGTTTTAAGAAACATTTTATTTAATATTTCTATAATAACCAATAAATCCTTCAAACCATAATATCCTGGCTAAAATATTAAAGTTGTTAATATTTTAATATTTAAAAATAAAGTTTTTATATAATATGTAATTAAAATTAAACTCACTTATATTAATAGATTGTTAAATTTTACTACACATATTTCTTGAATTTCTTTTATAGTATTTACCCAATATTCACTATATTTTTGACCCTTTATAATTTTTAACAGCTCAGCTCTTATATTTAAAATTCTATTAGGTAAATTAATAAAATCAATATTTAAAGAATATCCATTTTCTATTCTATAAGGAATAATTACTTCTTCTCCATGATGAATTCTACAAAATTTATACTGTTTAACTGCAGTATTAGTTGAAACTATTAAATTTAAAAATAATTAATTTTTTTTTAAATAAATATAAAATATAAATATAATTTTACAATAAATAATAATATAAACTTACTTTTTCTTATTTTAATATCATTTAAATATGTTAAAACTTTTGGAGATAGTGAATTTAATAGAATTGTATTATAATATGGGCATTTTTCATTATTTTAATTCTCAAGTTCATTTATCGCTATTTTCAAAATGATCCGGTTAACAATTGGTTGATCAAAATAAAAATTTATTTTTCGAAAACCAAAATCAGAAATACATGATCATCATGTGATAAATATTAACCAATAAAATAATTAAATTTTATTATAAAAAAAATTATAGTTTCAATATG